>JAANSN010001636.1:0-31404 GCA_036850665.1 Dicranocentrus wangi
ATCTTGGAATCAATCAGTAGTGTTATTTGCTTTTGTTTGATGCATAATATGTAATATGTAAATATTTACAACACCTACATATTATATCATAAGTGAATTTTTTTTCACTTTTACGCAATTTAGGTGGAGCAGGAGAATTTTTATGTTGTGTTACTTACACGTTACACTATTTCACAAAAAGGATTATGTGCGTATGGAGCGCGTGTGTTTGCGACTTTTTGTTGTTGTGAATGTGTTAGAAAAGAGTGAATACCTACCTACCTATATGAATATATACCGGATTTGTTGTCAGCTCCACTCACCGCACCGGTGCGTGGAGTGTGGGTGGGTGGTATGCTTCTCACGTTCTCACTGTTCTTCTTCCATTTCTTTCTGCTTGCTTTTGGTGTGGTCATCTAGTCATCTCACATCAGCTCATCTGATCGTTTTGTGCAGATTCACTGGAGATTTGACCATCCATACTTACTCACACTTCACACACCACCACACACACACTAGAGTACCTTGTTGGGTACAAGTTTTATGTTATTACACGACTCAGAAACCGCATTGTTGAGCGTGTGGAGTTATCCAGCGTCCAGTTATCCACTGGAAGTCTACGTCTCGTCTGGAAGGAAAAAAGGAGAAATTAGCAAAAACGCGAATATTCAATGTAGGCAGGTATGTTATTAAGGAAATTTTCCTTCTTTATTATGTGTATTGTGTATGTATAGGTTAGGACATAGGTGCGAGGTGCGTTAGACATGTCACATGTTAGGGATTCTTTCTTAGGTTATTTGCAATTTTTTCTTGGTTTATTGGTCGCCGATCAAGGTTAGTTTACCAACCACCAATCCTAAACCTACACACCTACATTATTTGCACGACTCGGGGTTTCTTGTTTTTTGCACTCGCATTCATTTTGCTTACTCTCACTCTCGAAAGCAAAGTATGGATAATTAATTTTTGATTAAAATTAATTTCGGAGTTGTGGAGTAATGGTGAATCTTCTTGATTCCAATTCCAGAAGATAAAAAAGACTAGCCCGATTCCAGCCCAGCTTCTCTGTCAATTCAATATATTTTTAGAGTATGAAATCATGATGGCATGGTAAGGTTTCGAAGAGTCTATTAAGCAAAGCAAATAATATCTCATTTTTTGTATACCTTCTTTTTGCCTGAGGTGGTTTCACTTGAGTGATAATTACCATCATTACAATATACATTGTCATCATATCATCATGTCGTGTCAGATCAGAATCAGACACAAAGGCCAGAAATGTTGCATGCAGATTTGACGTCTTAAACCAGACCAGACAGACGGAATCCGTATATATATATAAACATTTGCAGATACTTTTACTTTCCATGAGTTGTTGTTGTTGTTGTTAATACATTGCCGATGCCGATTGCCACTGCATTGTAAGTAAAAGTGAGGTACTATCATCTGTTTCATGGAGTAAGAGTAAGTAGGAGGACGAGGAATTGGATGGAGCATGGAGGTCTGCGGCTGAACTCCTCCAGCCACTGCGGCGTTTTGTTTGTTTTGTTGTGTCTCAAGTCTCAGTTTGGAGGTTACTAGTTGGATAGGTTTAATATGCCATATGCATATGTGTTATAAATACAAAAATGTAGCAGCACCTAGGGGTAGCCTGAAAGTATCGATTTACATAATATGCGGGTGTTTCTTGTGGTACGGGGGTCGTCAATCAAGCGTAAAATATATGTAAACTGCAAACTGCGGGTTGTGCGTGTTGTGGGTGGGTGTGTAATAAACCTGAAGCCGACACGGTTGTTGTAATCGACAATAATAATAACCCATAAGATACTCATCCAACCTTTAACGGGACAAAGACAAAGACAAAAGTATATTGTACGTGAAATTAGTTTGGTGTTGTTGTAACTGATGAATGAAATGTACGTGTAGGTTCATGAGTAGAAGAAAGTACGCTAAACAATATTTAATGCTCTAGTATTACTTGTTGGTTGGAAATGTAGGACTTTCAAATATGATAACATGAAGGCACCACCTTCAACCTTATGTAACAGTGTAATTAGTTGCAGCTCAGGTCCGGAGTATCATTATTAAGGTTCCGTCCTAATTACTAATTTCTCATTGTAATTACAGGTGTGCGTGGTGCAACCAAATTTTGTACTGAGGGACTGTTGTTGAAAATATTGTGACTCCCGTTTCTCAGGATAATCTGACGAAAGGAACTGCCACTTGGATTCGCTTTTAAAACATACTTGGCTGCTTTCAGTAGCATTATCAATCCGGCTTTTGTGACTTGTAACAGAAAAAAGCTATTTCATTATGGAGGCACGCTATCGAGGATCCTCAAAAAGACTGGATAATTATGATTTTGGACTTCCGAATCCTGGCATTTATACCGAAAGAGCAAGACGTGGCACGAGATACAAAGAAGAGCCACCTTTATCTTCGCTAGCCTTAGTTATAATTTTTGTGGTAGGAATTTTCTTTGCTGTTAGATTTATTGATTTTAGGGTGCCGGTTCCATTAACCGTTGCAGACATTTCGGACAATCCTGCTAGGTGCAAAACTTAATGCTATACTGGTTTTATAGCGATCATGTGTCATTAATTTTTTTATCCAAAATATCTTTGTCTTGTGGTAGCTTTATCGAAGAACGTGCAAGAAACGACTTGAAGACTCTAACATCACTGGGACCGAGGGTGTCGGGAAGCCACGAAAATGATGTTTTAGCGGTGGATACTATATTAAGAATTTTAACTGACATTAAAAACAGTAAATTTGCCGTTCACAGTTTAGAATTTGAGGTTCAGAAGCCTAGTGGATCTTTTTATGTGAAATTCCAGGATGGCCTAACCCACTCATATGCTCATGTAAGTCTTCGCTGTGTTGTTTTTCACTTTTTCATTATAAGCATTAGATTAGACTTGTTGTTAGTTGAAAATTGGGATTGTTTCATCTCTTTTAGATTCGCAATGTGATAGCTAAGCTAGAACCTGCTAAAAAGACAAACTCTAGCGGTTCTGTTCTAGTCAATTGTCATTTTGATTCTGTTCCGGGCAGCCCTGGTGCATCAGATGACATGGTCAGCTGTACGGTTATGCTAGAAGTCATAAGGGTTTTGTCCAGACAGTCAAAAACACTTAAAAATCCGGTGGTTTTTTTGTTCAATGGAGCGGAGGAAAACGGAATGCAAGCTGCTCATGGTTTTCTTAAAGGGGTTGATCAGAACAACTCTGACGTTGGGCATAGGTGGTCAAAAGATCTCAAGACTTTCGTCAATCTTGAAGCTGCCGGTGCTGGTGCTCGTGAAGTGTTATTCCAAACTGGGCCAGGTATTTTGACTTTGCTTTCTAAACATCAATGTATTATGGTATTAGTTATTATATTAGCGTTGTCTAACTCGTTGCAGGTAATGGCTGGCTTCTTGATGCATATAAAAAAGTGCCATTCCCGTGGGGAAGTGTAGTAGGAGAGGAGATCTTCCAAAGTGGGCTTATACCATCCGACACAGATTACAGAATATTTAGAGACTTTGCCATGATACCCGGTTTGGACATGGCGTTTATAAAAAACGGATATGTATACCACACGAAGTATGATAATGTTGACAATATAACACCAGGGAGCATCCAACATGAAGGCTCTAATGTTTTGTCACTGGTAGAAACTCTTGGAAATCTAGATTTTTCACAAGTTAAATATACAGACGAGAAAATGGTGTTCTTTGACATTTTCGGATGGTACATGGTCGTGTATTCGGCAACAGTTGCTCGACTTCTAAATGTTGTGGTTGCAAGTGTGGTTCTAGTTGTTGCTTGGATGGAAGGTACAAAAAGTAAAAGTTAAATCTTGCGAATTCACATATATTTTGAACGGTTAATCACATGTGTCGTCCTTGTGAAAATGTCACATTCACAGCTCGACGGAGTATTCCTGAGATGGCCTGGAATGTTTTTGCAACAGTTTCTGCATGGGTTCTAGGGATCACATTAGCTGTTGTGTTTGGCCTTCTACTAAACCTAATTGGCTATTATAGTCCATTCCATTCGCAGGCCATGTCGGTATTCTTAATTTTTGGAATACCATGTGTCCTCGGTCAGGTTATTGCGTATTCCCTTACGCTGAAAGGAAATGAAGATGACTCATGGATTGCTGGTAAAACCACATTAGCTCTACTATTGTTAGCGACCACCCTGTTTGCAAGGATGGTTTTTAGTATTACATACAATCTTGCGTTCGGATTACTCGGATGGTACGCTGCGCGAAAGGCCATATCAAGTAAGAGTAAGATTCAGATTAGGAAATTCGTGTGTGCTCAATTTAAACGATTTTTCTGTCTTTTCTGTTGATTAAAGTTAATTATGTCATGTCTGTTACGTGTTTTCGTTTGCAGATTCTCAGAAACGGCTTGTCCTATATCTCATCGTGGGAGAAATGTTTCCATTTGCTTTGTCCTTGTATCTTGTAACGGGCTGTCTTGACACTTTCGTTCCAATTATGGGTAGATCAGGAAGTGAAACTGTTCCAAATGTGTTTGTGGCTGTACTGACCACATTTACTTTGACTATCCCGTGTCTAACTGGAATCGTTTCCATTTTTATGTTCTTCAAAAAGTCAGTGATTAAATTAGGTGCACTCTCAATAGGAGTTATTTTATTGTGGATTGTCTTCATGACTGGGAAGATTCCTTACACAGACAAAACCCCAATGCGATTACACATAGTGGTAAGATATATATCACATGTATATAACCAACTGGTATGATTAGACAACTTTGATTTTAATTGAATATTCTGTGAATGAATTTATTTCTTAGGAAGTTGATCGAACATTTTTTGAAAGTGACCTTTCAACTGTCAATTCTACTGACGCTGGTTTTTGGCTGTTCAATATTGATCCGAATATCAATCACTTCATGCCTACCTTTACAGAAACAATACCAGAGTTGAGAAATCCCCGCGAATTGGATGCTTTAACGTGTAAACAATTATACTGTGGACTACCTTATTATTTCCCTGTCCGAAAACTCTTAAGGTGGTTAAATTGAAACATTTATATTAGTAAAACTCAGCACCTTAATTCATGTTTTATATTATTATTAGTGAAAATGAAAATTCTGTAATTTCAGGCGAACTCATTGGTTGCCCAAACGGAACGGATTATCACAGGAACTAAAGGGACGAGTTAAAATGGAAGTCATTCAAGACACTTTTGTTTCTCCGACAATACGCCGTCTGACATTATCATTTACAGGCCCAGACCACTGCACAATTAATCTAAGTCCTGGTAAGGACTACAGTCTTCGGAAGTGGTCTTTGACAGACGAGGTGCCTCCTCCGACCGGAGTTTTTCACGATGACAGACCTACTTATTTTATATTCCATTCAAGAGGAATTGAATTCAAAACATTGGATGTTACGATGGATTTCGAAAGAAAAAAGGAAGCTAGTGGAAATAGCAAAAATAGTCTAGTCGACATTAACTATGCATCGTTTTATTTATTTGGGGACAATATGAAAAGTGAAGAGATGAAAAGTTTAGTTCGAAAGTTTCCAAGTTGGACGTATACACTAGGGTGGAGTGCAGTTACCCAAATGTATATCAATTCCTGCTTAATATATTTGTTTGATAATGCACTGATAGATTCCCCTGCTACAGACTAGTGCTATTGATATAGTATTCCGTATTCCCAATAATAATATGTCTATCTTTTATTGACAATATTCTTCATTATAGTATAGTTGAATTTACTCATTGAAAGCAGCTTGTTCTCAGTTAAATATTCTATAACTAGAAATAGTTTTACTATCCAGTGATTGTTGTGCTTTAGAATTTAGAGTAAGGGACTGAAACCGCCATTCTCTCTAATATTGCTTACATTTCCAATTTAATCTACTGTGTAATATGTAGAAAAGAAATCAAGAAAAACACATATAATAATACACTTGTACTTAAATTTTGTGCTAATTAAAACACATGCATTGTGCAAGGGAATATAGGTATTCATTTATTTATACTAGAGGCTGACTTGCGTTACACTCATGTGCCTTTAGATGTTATTAATGGAGCTTATACGGATAAGCTTAAGTATGTATTATGAATAAAACTAATAAAGGTCTTATATAGTATGTTGTTATTATCTGTAAGTTGATTCGGGTAGGAATTCCATTGGGTTTGTAACTAAGCCCTGAATAATCTTAATATCTTTCTGAAGTTACGTGGAGTCTTGATGGGGAATCCTCGTGGTAGTTCATTTTTCATTTTGATGCGTTTAGAGGGCTATAACAGTTGCCTGCCTGCCTGTTTAGGTGCCTACGTCATCAATCGAAACATGCACTCTAGATATGCACTTCAATGTCGTGCTACTTTACGTGACGTATTCAGTCATATTACGTAATACACTGGTTATTCTACTAGCTAAAGACTAGGGAAGGCAAAAATGTGGGTATGCAGAAAAAGCAAATCATTCCTTGGTCGGCCCTTGTACATGCATGATATCACCGATCGGCGATCCACGCATCTCGGTTAACTTTCAAAAATATGGATCCTGTGGCAATATTTGTTCAGTGTGCCAGTTGGATTTAAGGGCCCGCCCGCAGTAGTTACACATAACGCATCCGTTTCGAAGTTGTGCCATAGTTGTGCGATTCTTCGTTACCTGATACTTTTAGTTATCTTTCTTCGATGAGACTAGCGGATTGTGAGTTTCAATGATGTTCCTATAACTATAACGTACTAGTCTAGAACTAGAAGGACCACTAGCTAAACCACACTGTATGCATTTTTGCCGAAGATGAATGATGATGTTTCTGATTGATGAAGCTTCGTTGACGCAGTGAATGGACAACTAAACGTCACAGTTTACAAGTATATCTGGCTGTCTTAATAATAAAAAATAAATACAGGATGTATTATGCCCTCATCCACATACACGCCTACTAACTAAGGTGTGATAGAATGCGCTTTCTATTTGATTGGCACACTGTAGACGGTAGATATAACAAGTTTCGTTTTGCCTATAATAGTTTTACGCTCATGTTTACACGAATAAGCTAAACCACACTGTATGCATTTTTGCCGAAGATGAATGATGATGTTTCTGATGATGAAGCTTCGATGACGCAGTGAATGGACAACTAAACGTCACATTTTACAAGTATATCTGGTTGTCTTAATAATCAAAAATAAATAAAGCATGTATTATGCACTCATCCACATACACGCCTACTAACTAAGGTGTGATAGAATGCGCTTTCTATTTGATTGGCACACTGTAGACGGTAGATATAACAAGTTTCGTTTTGCCTACAATAGTTTTACGCTCATGTTTACACGAATTTACTGGCCAAGCAGATCTTACGGGGAACTAGTCATCATATCACAAGAATGCATTCTATAACTATATATATATATTATTCCCTGTAGAGCATTGCTTGTATACAAACGGGTTTTCTTGGGCCTTATTATGTATTCCATTGTTGATTCGAATTCCTTTGATAAGTATTAATTTACAAACAAAACTACTATGCTATACGTATGTAAAAAATGTACATATATGTACACATATATGATATTCATGCAGCAGATATGGGTACATATTTTGCAACTTTGCAATTTCTCACCAACGTCAAGAACAAGATGTGCTAGCTTCATCGGCACTATGAATTCTCTTAACGATTTCTTGGAAAATGGGTAGCACCAGTTTCCTAGTAGGTAAAAGGTAACACATTCGTTATAGGTTAGAATATATCTGCATTAAAAAGCAACTCTTAAGGAACTTAGAAGCATTGGCTGCTATTCTGGAACAACTTAGGATCTTGACAAATAAATCTTTACAACAAGACTATATTTAACATGGGAAATAATAAAAAAAATTGTCCCTGCTTACTCATTTAAATGTTAGTATCTTGTTTGTGTAGTATCGTCTCACAAAGTGTATTTATAAGTTAAATGTAAAGTTTCTACTACTACATGTGTACCAAGCACTTGGAAAACCGTACCAGGTAATTGGTATTGCGTTTTTCTTATTAATCTAATGTGAGCATCTTAAGGTTACATGGCATAACAATAATTATCAAGGTGAAGTTAAGCGGTAGATCAAGCATTTTTATTAGGTGAATGTCGAACCGTCGAATCCAACATATGCTGTCAAACGTTCATTCAGGATTCATTTTGTTTCCTTGTCAGGTTGGTTAAGAAAGGTGTCTTTATAATTAGCATAACATAATCATAATACCTTTACCTAAAGAATGCAGCATCACTCAAACACTGTAGGTCTACATGGGTTTAGTCGTTGGGTATAATAAAAGTAAAAGTTACGCGTATGCGCTTTCGAATGCGATTTTCAATTTTTATAAGCATGCGCAATGCATATAGGTAAATTCAATTCGCATCCTACATTTTGCGTTTGATTGAGGTTCGCAATTTTGCATAAAGTCTTGTCACGCTGACAAAAGTGTGCAAAAATCTGTGCAAAAGCACTCTTCTGTGAATTTGTCATTACTGCGTAAAACGTCATATAGTTCCTGCCTATTCACTTAATATAAGGTCCTGGTGTACGCACTCGCAAAATGAAAATAGCTGCAAACATGATGAAATGATTAATTCTTGGATATAAATAGCATTGGTAATGAAACCACGATATCAGTCACAACCCACTGCTCATTACTCACTATATAGCAAGTGGTCCACTTGAGGTTTGAGGGTGAGATCTAACAAAAGACGCAACATGGCAAAAATAGCCACCACAAGCAGGATTTAGGTTTTATTGTGGACGTCTTAAAGAAACCCCGTGTATTATTCATCGTCATAATCATTATTCATAGGACTATATTATATAAGTTTGTTGTTTTAGTTTAAAACGACCAAGACGGTTTCTTCGTACCGAAAACAAATCCGCATTTGAAATAAAAAGTCGTGATCTGCTAAGCCAACTATAAAACCGGTACGTTGTCATTACTCTGAGTTTATAACCCGTTGAACACTCAGCCAAACCAAGTGTCCAGAGATCCAAGACCATGACGCTGTGGCACATGTTAAAAGACCTTGTTTTACAGGAGGACGCTACGGAGCAGTTTTTTCACAATGTATACTCGTCCGACTCGATGCTGTTTAGCCTAAGGATAGTTTTTGCAGAGTGGATTGAGGAATCAATACTGTAAGTTTTTTTTTACATTAATCTATTTCAACACTCAAAATGTTGGCCGGGAAGCTTGGTGCTGACCGACTATGATTACACTTATACATGAAATGTATAACATTTTCTTTTAATTAATTTACGTGTAGAAAAGTTTCTCCGTTAAATTTCATTCGGGGACTGGAATTTCAAATCCAGCAGAAGCTGCAATACCTCGACAAGCAAGTGCCAATACGATTTCCAGTTCTTCATGAGCATCTTCGAAAGTCCAAGGAAATATTGTCCACTATGCACCCTTTCCGCATGGACCATCTTCATTCGAAATTCATGAAATGCTTTAATGAAGAATTAGTTCGATTGCAAAGTATGGGAACGGAATTTCCCCTGCAAGAACCCCAAGAATCAATCACATCAAGAGTGGACGATATGGCCAAGGCAGAGGACGTTCGTCTCAGGTTTTTCCAAGCGATCCAAAATCAAGTGAGTCAATGTCGACAGAAGTTTTGTCATTTTATGCCGAGGATGTTTCAAGAAAAGGACGAGTTGAATCGATTGATTGGCAACATGACTACCACCACTGCTAGGTTTAGAGACTGGAATTTTCAATATTGGCAATCTATTGCAGGTATGTGTGCAGTGGAGCCAAGCAGTGAACATTATTAAGTATCCCTTTTATACACGTATTTTGTTAAATGCTTAATCTAATATTCTAATTTAAGGTAACGTAGAACCGCATGAAATTTTAGGAATGCCGTATGATGGACCTCAATACTTGCTTCCTTCCGTAATTTCCGATCTTTTCTGCACGGAGGTAGAACGTTGAAAGTTTAGAAAAAATTTAAATCCATCATGATGATTCAGTGTTCTTAATCGATCTGCTTCTCAAATACAGGGATGCAAGATTTTAGAAATTAAAAACGAGATTGAAAGCAAGTTTCATGAAATAGAATCTGTATGTGCAATACTGAACAAGGAGCTTTGCGAATTCTTGGATTGTTACCGACGACTTCAGCAAGCTTCCGCGAACGGGCTAGAAGGAAACAATTCAGTGGCAAACAGTATGGATATCGCCGAGTTACAATTGTTTATTGAGAAATTCCTTACTATTATAACTGATTTGAAGACAGTAATCCAAACTGCAATAAGAGCTTGTGACATGACAAGAATTCGAAATCTAAATGAGCAATCCACTGACATACAATGCTCACGACTTGCTTCACAACAAAATGCATACGACACGAATTTTGCCAGGATTAATCTGTATTTACAAAAAACGCAGTTAATGCTCTATCAGAACTTCTCATTGGTTTTGGTGCAGCAGCCTGAGCAAGTGATCAAAACCGATCGTAACAATATAGTGAGCGTACATTTGCTTAACTTCAACAATAATTTAACAAGTAGCGTGTCCCTCAGTGTGTACTTAGTGAATGAACCTGTCGCGAAAAATATAAGAAGTAGCAATTTACTTCCCGAAATCGTTGAAACGGCTGGAACCCTTGTGCAGTCATTTGATGTGAGTGGTGGTGGTGGTGACAGTAGCAGTATGGGTCCAGGACCAATTCCGAGAAAAAAGGTAACAAAACGGCAAACAAAGTGTGGTGTATCCACCGCATCCACTTCTGGACATTCAGGGGTGTTGCAAGGGCAAATGACGCCTTCAAGCAGCGAAGCACAAGCTATGCAAGTTTCATTTAATTCATCTAGCCCCAGACGCCTACAGCGAACAAATGTGCAGTGCGTGAAAACTGATGAAATGGAATTTTCGTCAAAACTAACTTCGCTTAAATTACATTGGCAATTTAAAATTAGTGGCGTTCGGAGAAGAACCGGAAGAACTGTGGCAGAACGTACTGACAATGTCACGAAAGAGAAATTTTGCTTGTTGTTTGTCGCGGAACTCCCTGTAGAGAGTGATATTGTGAAGGTAATAGCGTAACTGATTTCCGCACGCAATCACAATGTACGAGTGTATTATATTTTATATATAATATCTATGTTGTTTGGCTTTTGACTACCTAGGTTTGGACAATCTCACTGCCAATGATAATCACCACTCACGGATCCCACAATGAAGGGGCATGGGCTACCGTTTGGTATGATAATGCTTTTCCTGTTCCTGCGAGGTCGGGATTTGAAGTTTTACCATCTGCAAACTGGTGGCAGATCTGTGAAATTCTTAAGGGCATCTTCAAATCCTGGGTTGGCGAGCCTTTAAATTCATCTCATGTACAAGTATATTAAAAAGAAGCTGAAAACACACTGGTAAGCATAAGCTTAATATCCAATTTATTGGTTCCATTTTCTTAAAATAGTATATTTGATATAGAATTATTGGGTGAATATAAAATAAACCTTGCTAATCCAACAGTGGGCATAACTTTCCAGAAGCAATTACCTGGAATGACCTTTGTGAAAGGAAAATGGTGGGTTACGGGTTTTCCTTTTGGTGCTGGTTTTATAGAGCCGCAATGGTCGTAAAGGGTCATTTCAAAGAACCCTGGAAAGATGGTTTCATCGAAGGATTTATTGGCTTTGACGAGGCATCTGCTTTACTTGCTACGTCTAAGTCTAAGCCTGGAACGTTCCTTATAAGATTTTCTGATTCAGAACCAGGAAGCATATCCTTGATATTTATCGGTGTTGGTAAGTTGCAAGCAAATCAGTTCAACCTTTTTCTTTTTACATGGATGTTTTAAAAGTCAACAGTGCCATTCGGGTTCTCTAAATTGACATCGGCAGATGGCATGACATACAGAATGCAACCAATTGAAGTCTACAAGAAGAAGTCGTTCGAAGACTGTTGCACCTCATTTCTGGAAAAACTAGATGTGAAGGAACAAAGGAGGCGCAAAGATATATTCCGATGGGTGTATCCAAATATTTGCAAAAAAGTCGCATTTAAAAAGTTTTACGATCAGCCACTTCCATGCAGTCAGTCTAAGTCAAAGTCACATTATGTCATTGTTGTTGGTATCGTGCCTTCCCCATCCGCCTCCAGGTAAAGAATGAATATACCTACGTTCGATTGTGATACGATTGTGTGGTAGGAACACTAGGAACATGCATATTGGCGTTTAGTTAAATAAAATGTTTATTTTGAAAGTAAGGAAACTGATAGTGAAACAAGCACAGATGAAGTGGAAATGACGGAAAGCGACACGAGGAAGATGCATGATTCAAATGAGGTGGAAGTAATGTGCCTTGAAAACACATTGTCGCAAAAGTCACTGGAAATGGATATTGGGTATATCCAACACACGGCTTATTTTTTATCTTTATTTTACATTGAAATTATATTTGTGCTTTATTTATAAATAAATCTTTAGACTTTCGGATTCCGATATGGCTGTGTCATCTTCTCTCACAGAGTTTTCAGATACCAGTTTTCAGATGTTCGAAACGAAAACTACTGGATTGTTAGATCTCATACATGATCTGAAAAATTATGATGCGAATATTCATTCATGAATGTTTTAGGTTGAGATTGAGTCAGGATGAACAATCGAGTTTTCTTCGTAGCATGTAAGAAAAGTTTACCACCGCCTTATTTATGCCTTGTTGAACAAATAATTAAAAATAGAGTTCTGTTCGAATTAAATGAAATCATATAAGTTCTTTATTATTTACTCATTTTCTGATTGATGAACAGTGTCACAACAATTAAAAGTAAAATTACATCCTTAATAACAATACACATTCTCGGATCTTCTTAAAAACTTACTCTAAAATTAAAATGATATTTTCGCTTATAGCATCACAATAAACAGTACATAAACTTAATAAAATTTTAACAACGAAATACATGCCTTATCTATCTAGCTGCGTACAAACTACATCTACGCACAATACATAACAATAATAATTATTATAACAGGTATAAGTAATTCTAATCACAAGTATTCTAAATGTTTTAAAATATCTGAGAAATATTGGTAAAATACAACGAATTATTACACTACTATCCTAACCTAACCGGCTTCGAACTTTGAATACTGAAAGTGTTACAATACAATCTTATACATGTACGACATATTCCCATTGTAAGGCCACTATCTCGTAAGGCAGTATTATTATAATTATTATAGCTTATCGATACAATGAGATACACAGTTTACTCTTTTTTAGGTTTCAAACAAGAAAATAACAATTTGCTGTGTTTTTGCTGTTTTCCAAGTTAATTTAAGTGATATAGTATTTACTTCAATACAAATAGTTTACAGAGGCTAATACCGAAGGGTAAGATATCACCACCGCAAGGGTTTGCTTGCGCTGGATACACTAAGAAACCTACATTCTACATTATTATAAAGACAAAAATTAACGCTTTCAGGTCTCACTAGAATGATTTTTACATGGTTAAAAAACTTCGTAATTACACTGCTATTATAACATCATCGTAAAATCTTTAAAATAACACATTCAAATATTCAAGGCATTCATCCTATTTATAAGTTACATGGCACAAAGTTTGCATTCTTAATCATTACACAATGATAAATACAGCGCAACATAATGAAATTATTAGCTGCGTATGTCACATGATACACAAATTAACCAACGAAATTTATCAATTCTATTCACTACTTTCGATTCATGTCAGTTTAAGGCTGCTGTATAAGTTCGTCAAGTAAATGTGTTAGTTACGCTGAAGGCTTCACTTTGTTTTTTCCATCGGTTGTACTGTCCGGAGACAGTGGGTTGCACGAATCCCGAGTATTATTAACGGCACCAGCACTCGCATTATTACTGCCTGCTAATTTGTGTTCAGCAGATGACCACAACTGGCATTGTTGCACGTATTCCAGGGTCCTTTGATAGGTTTCTGGACGCATTCCTACAGGTGGATTATTGGAAACTCGATTGTTATGCCCAGCTTGAGGGACTGCGCCTCCCCTTCCGTTCGCACCCTGTCCGGAAATCATTCGTTGACTGGACTGACTCTGGCTTGTTACGGATTGACACTGGATTTCATGATGCCCCTGGTTTCTTCTGAATGGTTTCGTGTCTGCCCCACTCCCGTTAGATGAACACTTGTTGAAATTGCTAGAATTGTGTGCGCTTGTTTGGTAACCGTGTGAATTCCAGTTGGAGTAATGGTTGTTCTGATTGCCGTGCATGTTCATGCCATTCTGGTGTTGATTCCAGGTACCGGCACCACTATGTGATGTGCCGGGATGCACTTGGTTGTGACCATAGCCCGGGCCGCCAACGTGATTTTGGCTAACAGATTGCTGCTGGTGTGTTTGATTTGGTTGCGCTGAGGGCCAATACGTTTGCTGACTCTGGCTGTTACCTCTGTTCTCAGTGTTCGCCTGTTGAGGCGGGCACTGACAATTATAGTGTTGGTGATTATTATAACCATAATTGTGTGAAGAGTTAGAGTTTGATGGAGCGTAATTTCCCTGCGACTGATGACAACCAGTGGTGTTGTGGTGGTTCTGAGAATTATAATGGGTTGGATAGTGACTATTGTTGGCATTGTAGAACCCAGGATTCGAATTCTGATGCTGATGATTGTACTGATTTTGCATACCTCCATTTGAATTATTTGGGTACGCATTCGGCCCATAACTATTTGAACCGTATCCACTATTGCTACTGCCATTTGAATACCCATGGAAATGTGGGTTGGGATATGGATAATTTTGGGAGTGTTGTGTAGGAACTTGAGGTTGTACATGTTGATGTGCGGGAGCTGACTGTACTTGTCCGCTTGGTGGGCAGTATGCTGTATTAGAATTCGTTGGCCCTGTCAGATTTGTCTCGGTGGGGGGCGCAGGTTGCATATTGTGAACTGTAGTACCATTTGAATTACTTCTCTGATTTGTAACATGTACAGATGAAGGACTTGCTGGGACCATTCCGGGGCTCATACAGGAAACAGACATAGGAGAGGTCATAGGAGCAACTGGATTTTTCGGGGACATTACGGACGTATGAGAATACGCCGGGCTATTAACTTGTGTGTATGGACTGGGAACAGCGGCAGACCCATTGACGCTGGTAGAGTAGGTGGCTGAGCTACCAACACTCATATTATTTCCGTATCCCATTTGGGAACTTCCATTGAATGCTGCACTCTGTTGGGACATGTGATTTTGTCGGTTAATATGGGTCATGCCATTATGGGCGACAGCTTGGTTGTACGGAGGTGGCGGTGGGAGTTGATTGAGAGAAGCAGGGGGGCAAGTACTTGGCCGAACTGGGTCACATCCATTTCTCATGACATTCATATTGTTGCCAACACCAGTATTTCCTCCATTTTGAACTTCCGAAAGATAAGTGGCCATGTCGTCGGGAATTATGAAATCATCTCCAATTGAGGCATCAGCATTATTGGTATGCCCATGAAATCCCACATTAGTCACATGATTGGCATTGGTGTTATGACTTTGATGGCGTTGCATGAAAGAATGGTTCATGTGATGGTTTCCCATTCCGTTAAACGCTCCTGGTTGCCGGCTTCCACTACTACAAGGATCAGACATTCGCCTGATCTCTTGCGAGTTTCCAATCGGCCTTCCGGAACTGATGAATGCAGCAAATGCAGAGCTGTCCGTTCGCACTCCGTTTGACTGTGGCATGGCTAATGTGCTTGACGATCCATCAACATTTTCGTGTCCATAATCACCACTTAGTCCTAAGGCTCGTCGATGAAGCCTCTGGAAATGGGCTTGGACTGAAGAAGTTAACGTATTACTGGATGATGCAAGTGAATTGGGCTCGTTTGCACAGTGTCCATGTACTTGTTCAACGCCACTAGAACGGCGAGAGCTTCCAGGCGATATTGGGTCGTAGGGGGACGCATTAGTTACGGCACGACCATTAACTGTCGAAGGTGAAATCCCTTGAAGAGCAGCGGAAACTTGCGACATTGCACTGGACCTTCGACTATTGGGTCCACCGTCGGAGCGAAGACTACTACCGTAGAATGAACTGATTGTAGAATTCCCGCTGTCGCGTCTGTTTGTTCCACTGACAGACTGAGGTGGTTTCAAAACCGTCTATACAAATTTAACAATTACATTACGACATCATGTGGGAATATGAGACCAATTAGAACAACTTAGAATAGTAACAAAGATGGCTTACCAAATTCGTGTGAGGCAGTCGAGGATTGAGATCAGAACCATTAGACATTCCGTGAGAAATTGATCCTGGCGATCCACCGGTCGGGCCACCCATTTTGAGATCAGTAATACGTTTATTGAGATTATCGATAACAAATCCACGCCGAGGACCTATTTGTAAATACAAAATCGTTACAGTTAGACGAATCCTACTTACTTCATGTCACATCTCACCAACAGGTTTCTGTTTTGAGGAGTCTAAATTTCACGTACCATAGTTTTGAGAAAGCGGTGGCATTGGGTCGGACATACCCTTAGCGCCAAGTCTACTTCTAAAACGACTTCGAGCATTGTCATTGATTCCCATTCCCATTCCACTTTCATCGCCGTTGCCACCGACTGGAATTCCAATCATTAATTCAGGAAGTTCTGCAACTGCTTCAACTTCTTCCTCTTCCTCCTTCAAGTCCCAAGCTGGAGCCATTATTGGCGAAGGCTCAGTGTAACCATCTGATAAGTCATTAGTTGTGCTGACATTGTTATCACTGATCGGATCATCCATGGGACACTCGCCATTCATATCAGTTCCAGTTGATGCTCCTCCGGGACTACTATGCTGAGGCGGAGAGCTAGGATCCTCTGATTTCATACTTGGACTGGATACGCTAGCAGTTTTAGTTCCCATTCCTTCGCTTCTTGGAGAACCTTCATTTCCAGGACTTGAAGGGTGAT
This sequence comes from Dicranocentrus wangi, assembly GCA_036850665.1. Classification (NCBI taxonomy): domain Eukaryota; kingdom Metazoa; phylum Arthropoda; class Collembola; order Entomobryomorpha; family Entomobryidae; genus Dicranocentrus; species Dicranocentrus wangi. The sequence goes on from JAANSN010001636.1 coordinate 16,912, forward strand.
GATTGTCTCTGCCCATTCTGTCCCCGGGACTGGGATGATCATTTCCTTTATGCTTTTTATTCGCATAAAAATCAGGACCATGAATAGTCTTAACATGTTTTCGCAAAGAACTAGGGTCAGTGTATCGTTTGTTGCAGTTGGGCGCTTTGCACACGTATGGTTTCTGAAACGAAATAAGTGGATACCCATTTAAATTTAAAATTCACCACGATAAGAATCCATATTCATATTCCTGTCTCTAAATCATCAGGTTGCACATAACAAAGGCGAAACGTTACCTCATTTGAATGAGTTCTGTTTTGATGCTTGGCTCTATCAGATGCATTACTAAAGGCCTTTATGCATCCAGGGAATTCACACGTGTAGGGCTTCTCTCCAGTGTGTGATCTGAGATGAGTCTTGAGATTCTCGAGTCTTGAATATGCCTTGTAACAACCTTCAAACTGCAAAAAAGAAGAAAGATTTGATGAATACTAAACTTGCATGAGATAAAGAATAAGCTAACATTAACATCACAAATCTACTTATTTCATGGTGGTAGTGTTGGCAGACTTCGTTTTTATTATAAACAAAGACATGCTAAATTACGTGACAATTTAATATAATTATGCCTGCACATTAATAATGAGTACAAGTGCAGTCGTTTCCCTTTATCACATACAAAAGAACCAGGAATAAGACCATGTAAACGCTAATAGTCATGAGCGGCTCCTGCCTTTTAAGTGACATAAGACATGAATTATGACTTTCTCTGCTTGAAACGACCATAATCATCCAAAAAGATTATGAATGGACTAGAATATGATGCTTTTAGGGTTTCAGTTTAATACGACTATACTACCCAGCTAAGATTAAGATGGATTATTCTTCTTTTTTACGTTCGCTGTCCGAAACAATTCTCAGCGTTTTTGCCTTCATGAAGCTTGCTACACTCTTAATCACTGATTTTCTCTGCTTTACGTTTATGTGACACGGGACGGTGATGACGATCTCAAAATTCTCACCGTTATAAACTGATGCTCAACCTATTTGTTCACTATTTTCCTTCTCTCGTTTTTAATCAAACTGCGACAACATGATTGCATCTACAATGATGGTACATTACATAAAGCGTTACTTTCGCAGCATGGGAATTTCGGCAAGTTTAAAAAATTCCAGACAACTACATATTATGGTTTATAGGCGTCCTGTTAACGATATTATATTTCTAGTCGACTAAATGTTTCTGTTTTTCAAAGAAATTTTATCATTCATTCATGTACGTAATATTTCTAGTCTAGCCGATCACAAATTTGCATCTTGAATGCATGCATCCTTACACCTGGCCACTTATCCTGTCAAAATAGTTTGAAATTTCCTATCATGCAATTTTTCTGACCATAAATTTTCGTTTATATAATTTCGTCTACTAAAACAGCGAATGGTGAACCGGTGCAGAGAACGATTTCTAAATTTTCTTGGAGGAGTGTTGCAAGAAATAGTTCCATGTTGAGGAGTAGGTATCTGTTTGAAAGACAGACCCGTTGTAATTTTAAATTAAACATCTATTCAACCCTATGGTGCTAAACCAATGACAAAACATAACATAAAATAAAATACGCACTAATTTCAATGAGTCGTAGCTCGCTTTGAAAATTCTTCCTACAAACCGCAACAGACTCAACAACACAATCTAAAGAGTTTGACATAAAAATTTGTCAGCTTGCGTAGAACGTTATTATAATAAGCATTACGCAAATGAAGGTTAATTCTCCATGTGCTGTCTTTTCAAAACAAAACTGAAACAAAATTTTTTCCTAATTTCGTTACGGCCGCTATTGACGCTGACTGTTACAATAAGTATCCTAAACGTTGCAACATCATTAAGTTCTGTCACTATCCATGTTGGGTATTTTACTTCTGTTCACTTGCAGTTACATGGAAAAACCATCTCACTCAAACAATAGTAAGCATATCCAAGCACGTACCATAATCGATTTAAAATTAACAAACCCTCTAAATTTTCTTTACACTTTACGAAAAAGCTTATATTGACTGTAGTACATAATTTGCAATACTGAAATATTAGAAATGCGGTTTGTCTATTCCCTCGTAGTGGCCGAAAGAGATGTACAGTACAAGGAAAATTGGCTTGTACTTTGTACATGGAAAATACTTTATGCATGCATATAGTTCGCCTTGCAAATCTGCTTTCTTACCGTGCATTTATGAGGTTTTTCGCCAGTATGACGTCTCATGTGGACCACCAACATATATTGAGCTTTGAATGGTCTTTCCTCGCGAGAACATTCCTTCCATCGGCAAATAAATGACTTTTTGTTCGCCTGAATATGATCCGCCGTAATATGCTGGAAATCAATCAATAAACGCCTTTATAGTATTTGAATTGAATATAAATCTTGGGCAATATGTTTATTGATACATACCTTTACAAGCTCATCCTGTGTACAAAACTCCAATCCACAGTCCTTCCAGTGACAGTTTGTTTCAACAAAGTCTGCGGGCTCGTCCTTAATGTTGTCAATATCACATTTTTCCTCGCCATTTGTACCAGATGTGGTTGTTGCCGGTTCTTTTCTAACTTTCTGTTTTCTGCTGATCCCAGTTTCGTCAACATCCATTGTGCTACTGACAGCCCCAACACCTGGAGATGCCTTCGGAGTCATTTCACCCTGAATTAGAAACATTATAAATGGTTTTTGTTTTCGGAAACTTGCAAAGTTGTGATTATTTTCACATACCTCTTGTTTAATATTGAGGGAATGATGAATATTCGGCATATACAGACTCTGATGAGTAGAGAACGGTGAACTATGTAATAGTCCAGAATGGATGAACGGCGAACCAGGCAATGACCCCGCCAGAGGTCCACTCCTCAGTAAGTGAGCTTGAAGTTGTTGTAGAGGTGGCATTCCAGCAGTCCCAAACCCTGGCGGTAACCCGGCGGACATACCAAAAGCAGGACTTATGGCACCTGAGTGATCCATAAAATGACCTTTTAAGCGAAAAAAGGTGCAAAAATAAAAATAAATTATAACGGCCTACTGGGAACTTCAATATAAGGATAATTAAATCAAATGTTTGTAAGCATTGAGCCTGAAACGTCAACATAAAATTAAAATAATAATACTAACCTTAGTACGATGCAATTCTATTATTCAAGCTTAAATTGCGCAATAAATTAGCATAAAGATCACAAGGCACATAATTTCGTTTAACTATGCTGGAATTGCTTCACGCATTATCCAGTCCAAGCGAAGTGGAACAAAAGCAGTAAAAAGCATGCTAAACTTGGAAGAAGAGGTCTTAAAAATTGATGGCGCATTCAACAACCCTGAAAGCTCGTAGTAAACATATAACTGGATACTTCCATCCACTCATCCACCGCAAGCTTCTTTTTTTTGTAAATCCTCCGGAACAAGTGCAGTGCTGCGTGTAAGTAAACATTACTAAGAATTTACAGATGAGCAAAATCATCAGAGTTCGTAGTCACCAAGAAAAGCGCTTGAATTCATGTGAAAAGCTCACTCATTTCTCAAATTATCCTAAGGGATTTCTTTTTGATCCTGCGACTACAATAATCGCCATCTTATCTTCTTCCTTTTTCGAGTCATTTAACTAAGGAAAAGGCACGCATTTTTATCATTATCATCATCTGCTCCTCATTTTCTTCCTTAACAGAAAAAAAACTCTCGCTTTATCATTCTTTTCTCTTCCTTGTAAACCACTCATGGACGGACAAACTTCAATGATGATAAGCACTAACAACGTTGGTACAGCAGATATATGTACCATAACCATATACATATACCATACAGTTTCGTGCTGGGGAGACGCGTACACATCCCAAAATAATACATAATGTAAGGTATCAAGAAAAGTCAACCTGCAATTGTTATTGGACATGAAATGAAAACTTCACGAATCATGTCGTTGTTGTCGGCTCCTGTTTGACTTAGAATGAGTTAGCACATTCAATTTACTTCTTTCACACTTCTTCCAGCAGCTCAACTAAAATGATAACACGTACGACTCACCGTTCGGTCGGACTACCATACGGTATCATGATGATGATGATTTTTAAGGTGATGTCTTGCGTACCTCATTATAAATCCTACGAAATTATATGCACACTTCAACAGCTAAAGCTAAACCTTCATTATTTTAAATTATTACGGGGATGACGACGAACTATGTGAAAAGGCAAGGATATTTGAGCTATCTTTAGCAACAGCAAGATATTGTATTTTTTATAAGTTTTTTTTAAAAGAAAGAGTCATCATCCTTTGGGTTTTTGTGCTGTGAACATCCCATTTTCCCATGGCTTTCCTATCTCGTGTTAATACAATACGATAGAGACTTTACTCTTACTTGGTTATGTAGTTAATGTTATTATTGTTTGTTTAATACGGTCAGTGCTTCTGGTTCATTCGTAGTTTCGTGTTTTGGAAAATATGATTGCTCACTTTTGTATCTAACCATTTCCTTTCACGGAAATTTATGGTGGTTTATACTCGGTTTCAGGTAAAGTTACATTTGAAAAATTACTACCTATATCAAATTGAAGGTTTCAAACAAACGTTTTCCTGTTTGTTAAATGCCAATATGAAGCAGAATCTAGAATCTAAAATTCCGTGCCTAATCTTATCCTGGCATTTTTTCGCAGTTATATTTTTATATCATCAATAAATCTTAGCCACTGATACCATTACTTTTTGTGGTTTCCCTTTATCTCATCGAGGAATCAAGTAGTTCCGATTTTATAGAGCAACTCCCAGTTCGTGTATTCAGATTCATCATTGCAACCCTACTCCAGCACCAGGCTGGTTAAATCCCATAAATATATACTTTCCGTCTGATTGTGAGTTGGTTGTATTGCAACCATGTTGGGTTCATGCCCATCTAATAATAATTGAACCTGAGCTAATGTGCTCTCATTATCAAGACCCACAGGTCGAGCATATATAATACGGCCTTTATAATCTAGCTTCAGAGGAAGCTGTTGCAAGCAGACAAACTAGACAATTTGCAGATAATTATTCAAGAACTTCCTATTTGTCTACGCGACTGTGCAAATAAAAAGTATAGAAGGTTACCCCTTTGCGCAACTAAACTATCCTATCCTATGTGATATAAGGAGATAATCTAATACATAGTTTCCTTTGTGATAACATAATTTAAATTGATGATAGGATATGAGGTGAATAAATGGGCAGTCAGACAGGTAATAAAACAACACCACGCTGAGGGAGGTACAAATAATACATATTGAAGTTTTTGTATTCATTTTATATAGTTTGGGGTCGATTAGAATGGTAGAAGGACCAGGAACATAATACAAAAATGCAACAGTACAGTTTTAAAATCTGTCCAACTAGCAGTAAGCAAAATAACTACTTACCTACGCTACCACTTAATTGCGTTTTTGTATGTACCTAATTGATCTGCATGGAACCTCACAACTTCATTGATATACTTTTGCGTACGTACGTGTGGTAATTTGGGTTCTATGTTCATATTTGAGTATACAAGTAAACACATTGACAATAAGCTGACGGTAATACATGTCTTTTATCGCCACCAGGCATATCTTCCTCGGGATATAGATCTAAATCACACTTAAATAGAGATTTTAACAAAAGAGTGTGACTTCCCTCACAGCGAAACGTGTTTAATTTTAGTAGCAAACTATCGTTCACAGGCTTTTCGAAATCCTAAACCACAAAGAGGACAAGGAAGAGAAGAGACCAAACCAAGGTGATTGCGTAAGCTTCTCCGACTAATCAATGTATTCAGCTTGCATGGCTGATAAATTCACGACCGTGATCATGAACATGACTTGAAATTTCAATTCCATCCCATCCAAGCTGTACATATTGTCTGCTTACTCTGTTCAAATTTTCACAGACGAATTCGATTGATCTGGTGAAATATGCATGCCTGATAACCGTGGAATTATCCTCTCCTCGGAGACACAAAGAGGAGGCAAAAAGTCTAGTAAATGAGCCAGATCGAAATGATCAGTGACCACTGCACTGATTTCAGATGGGAAGTTTTTAGATCCTATATAAATTGAATTGATGTATCTTTGTACACTCCAGGCGATTCCCTTGAATAAAAGCAGAAAGGAGTCATTGTTCAACGTAAATCTTACTCCTTACCGAAAATCATCTTCACTTACTCGTAACGGATATCATTTTTGAAAGTGTTACATTTCATCTTACATATTGCCTTCAGGCTTTCCTAGTATGCATACTGGTTTTTGGAGGAAATTACACCAGTGCATTATCCTCTTTAGTGAATGCCGGCTATAATCACACTTGTACTTTGAAAGAATTAACTGCTCACAGGTATACATTACTCATGCCACCATGAAAATTAAAAAAGGAGATTGACTTTTGATAAAAAGAAGGAAAACGGAGGATTTTGCTTGCACATATGCTGCCAGGGAAAAAATGACAACAAAAGAAATCTTACAAAGGTGCAAAAGCATTGAAATCACAACTTCACAAGCAAGCGTTCTTCACAAGCAAAATTCCTGAATGAAAAAGCAGATATATGAAAATGAAAATAACTGTTTTTTATTTTACCTGCTGAAAGATGTCCGTAGGAACCGCTGGCACTAGGTGCACTCGACCCTCTCGATCCATTGACCAAAGATACAAGGGAACTCGGTGAAAATCGAATCATCGAATTTAAGTCAAAAGAGTCCGAGTAGGGTGAACAAGACAGTGCTCTCTTTCTGCCTTGCTGACGATTCACACTGGCCCTAGGACTGTTGAATCTGCTATCTGAAAAGATTTTAAATTCACACATTTTATCTTAACTGTAACGATACTGCCTAAATATTCAAATTCAAGCATGAGCATTTTTTAAAAGAACGTTTCGTTGTAAGTAAAACACAGTATATGCGCCTACTTCATCAAAGATTTCACATAGATGATTCAAAGATGCAAAATCTACCAACAAAGTAAATATTTTGTTGAAATCCGCAATTTATGTTTTCGCATATCAATCAATCATTCATATACTACGCTTCTCGCCGTCCTATGTGCTTCTCCAAATTCTGCAAGTAATCATTCACACAAAACACCTCTCTCTATGACCAAATCGGTACATTTAAGAGTTTAATGTTTCTCATGATTCATTGTGCCTTCTGATGAGCGGGTCAGAGGCACAGGTATACCTCCAAGGAAGCGAGGATACGTGGTATATAATAATATAATGAAAGGGTATACGCATAACTTCACAAATGAATGTCTTGTTGCAGATATACTCTTTATGGATATCTATAGAATCGTCACATAAGGAAGCTAGAAATATACTTTCAGTCCGTAGTAAATAACGGCAAGAAAGCGCTATCAAAACAGATAAAAATCCTCGTGTAATGATTTAATGTCAGTCATGGCTCATTTAATATTCTCCTAAACAAAATGTGAGTAATGTAATATGTACCTGCTGGCGTAAGATAAATAGTCCTCGGATCTTTCTTCAATAATTACAATTTAATGCTCATTTTATTATTTTCTTAGCATTTTTTTTTGAGATCCAACCGAATTATTTCGTCAGTCTACTCTTTCGCTTTTACTATACTTATAGCGCAGCAAATACATGTGTTCTATTTCATTTTGCCGTATAGCTTGCTGCACACCCCACTCCAAGGGAAGCATTTAAAAAGATAAATCCTCTACTAATATGGCGAAAATCATCCTAAAAGATCACGCACCCTTTTTCCTCTTTCAACAGATGGACGCAATTTGTTTCTCCTTTTATTGTCGAAAAATGCAAATAGAAAACAGCTTGATCCGTGGATAATTTATTAGAGCCGAGTCGATGAAATACGATTTACGTAGTACACGGCAGTAATAATATTGTTAGATGTGTGCACACGTTTCCTATGTATGTACCGCGTGAGTTTTACCAACGTAGCGCGACATGAATTATGTTGGCATGTTGCATATTGGGATAAAGTCAATCGTCTTGCACTGTACTTACTAAGATACTTTTTCCCATTACAAAACGGATTCAAGTAAAAGTAGGGTCGGATCATGAAAGAAACTGTTTATTTTTCCTGCAACACCTTCTGCCAACATACATTCATTCATACATAAAAAGTGAGTAAACGCTGAACTCTCCTCAGATGACTGATTGTGAGTCCAATAAAACATACTGCGAAAATGTAAATAACGCATATATGTACGAGTACTCGCAGCCATAGACCTCTGAAAGACTTCTGTCGGGTCAACTTACTTTCCATATGAAATATCCTCGTGAATCCTGTCATCACATTCTCACATTATCAACAAGGGATTCACGTCTCTTGCAATAACACCCCCTGCATATACACTACATATTCATTTTTATGCCCATCATTTCATCTGTGGGTCGCACGGCATTAAAATATGAACAAGGGGGTTGTAACTTTTATGTAATAATTCTCTTATATCAGTTCCCCAAATCTGCTTGTTTGATCAGTCCTCTAGCTAGCTCCTGCCGTAATATTATACCAATCCCAAATTTGTACTTTATTCGCTTTTTTAAACATGGAAAACAAAACCGTAATATTTTCATCCCCTTCCACCCCGCGTCACCGTACTATTCTACAAAGAGTGAATTTCTTTATAGTCGCGACCGTGTGTAAGCTCAGCATTAAGTGTTCACGATTTCAATCCAATGCAATCCTTCGCAGTCAGAAATGGGTAATCCGAAGTAGACCAGATTAGTCGAAAGAGCTGTACAGACAAAGACATATGATCTGGCGAGCGAGACGCAGAGATTACGGTTGGGCTCATAAATTAAGACATTTACTCGATTCTGTGTGAGCCTTTGGTTACACCGTATACTATTGTACAAACATGTCTCTATATATGTACCCATAGTTTGGAAGTAGGTTTTGAATGAATACAATTGTACGTTGTAGGGTTGCATTCAGTATACCCCCTTTTCACAAAAAGTTGGAAATGCATGACATTAAAACACCACAATTTGATTTGAATTTTAGAATTAATTTGGTATACAGATCGTGCGTATTGGACAAAAAGGACAGTGAAGTTATTATAAAAACGTAAAGGTCAACTTACTCTCAAAGGCGAAAGCCAGCTCGGCTGAGCTAAGAGACGACGCAGGGTGTAAATCACTTAGTGTTCTTGGACAAAACCCCGAAGCTGCCACGCTCATGTAATCCGGGGGCATACCCAAACCAGCTGACCCTAATGGGAAAAGTAAACACAGACAATTTGTTAAATATGTTGAAATATATCAGAATATGGTGCGTGCAACTACATCATGCATTACAAAAATCATCATATATACTCATAGTTCGAAAGTTTCGATTTCATGCATATCTAGTTTTCGTATTTGCATTCCATATTAATTTACAAGTTCCACTAAAATCTTACAATTCAAAGCTGAGCCAACTGAAGAAAAAGAATCTAGAAGATCTAGAAACGAAAAAAAGCATTTCATATAAATTTCCTCCCATCACAAAATCAAGTATGTATTGTATTAGTATTAGTAACCACATCAGTTCCACATTAAAATTGCTTGTCAGACAGGTATATTTAGGTACTATTTCATGTTTTCTAGCCGGTTTTCACATTGCCCCAATGACGCATTTGTGAGTAAAAATGACTTTTCCATTTACACGTAGGTGTACATGTTTTTATGTGTCACTGTAGTGCTCTCAGTGTGTGAATCGACAACGATATCGTATGCAAGCCTACACGAAAATGTATAAAATGTGTAGGCAAGGAGTGCCAAGACTTCATTTCCCTGGCGTTCCAACGAAAAAAGTATTTTATCTCATCTTTATCACCCGTGATGATTCTTCCCTTAAAGCGTCCCTGTCAGAGAGACTCTTTGCCTAACAAATGAGATCTCATAATTCAAGATTTGAGTTGCACACAGAGACTGCATGTAGGTGCTCATTATCTTGCCGGAAAAAATCCCGACCCCAAACGAGACCTCCAATCCGAATTCACAAGATTCCACATTCCAACTCTTGCTCACAGTGAGAGGGCTCATCATCAGAACATTTTCAATTCTTCCAGTCGACCAACTAAACAGAAAATATTACCACGCTCATCTTCCACCCAAACTCTCTTCGTTATCGGCGTCTCTTTTACAACTCATCTGCATACATATATACATTATAAAGCACGCAATGTAGGTAGGTAGCTGGCAGAGTGAAAGAATTTCAAATTATTTGCAGATTGGCTGCACAAAGTGCGAGTAAACAAGAGGGAAATCTCGACTTGGAAACTTAATGGAACACGTTAGGCTAACGAAGTGGGATGTGAGTTGTGAGGCATCCCACCACCACCAAGCATTTTAACTATGTCGTGGGTCTCAACAAAGTCTCCGAGACAGGACGGGAAGCCACAGCGACAGCGCTGAAAACAGTGGAGATTTACGCCACTCCTCAATCTTATACGTAATTTCTCCGAGAGCAACGCAAAAATCCCAACACTTCATCACGAGCTCTATGAAAAATTTCTCTTTCTCATGCTTCATTACCCAACTCATTAGAAAACCTCTGATCTGCTTGTGCCATTGCTTGGATTCCTGGCTAAAGACCAAAATTTGATGCAGCATGCTACATAAAAATTAAACCCTAGCATTTAAATATTTTGCCAACGCCAACAAGCAATCAACTTCCTTTTCACAAACCAACCAAACATACCCTTTTAATGTAGTGAACAATATCTAGTAATCAAGCAAAATCTTGAAATATGAAACTAGACGTGTTTTGCCTGTTTTTCGTCAATTTAATCATTTACTTCAGTGATAGACAATTCTCTGACTCTCCGTACGTGTGCCCTAAAACGTAACAGTTTTCTACAAGATTCCCAATGGAACTGGACCATCTGTGTGCCTCATGTGCTGGCATTGCGCAGTCACACTTCTAGCATCCACTCACACAGACCACAAATCAGATGGGTCCAAGGATGTCCTCATCATCATACCGAAAGAACTCCCGTATAGAATTGAAAGACAGCGACGCACACAATAGTAACACGCATGTGTCGGCAACTTGCAATACGAACGGGGTGGTACTTTATCCAAAGATCCCGTTCGTCGTTCGAATAAAATATGAAATTAGAGATTCTCAAGTTGCAACCCTGCCCTATGATAAAATCTAAAGCATCAGAAAACCGATTTGTGTGAACATACGTCATTTCATGTGGAGCGTGCTGCAATAGTTCTTTCTCCGGATATTCTCTTTTATTCCTTCATGCTTCGTAAAAATTATTCAAACCGGCAAAAGCAATTTGATAAAGATAGGGGTAGTGCGGCGGCGATAAGATGTACCCTTATTCAGCTTAAATGGCTTGTGGGTACTGCTGATTTCCCTTATTCATTGTTAGAACCCTGGTGCCTACTTATGTTGTTTCGACTTTCATCAGGTTTATAACTATACCCTTATGCTTGAGGTAAAGTGATTACCGATTGCATTTCAGCTTTACTCCAGTGTCCTAGGTCGGTCGACCGTCGGTTTTTTAAGGACTGGACTGATGTGAGACTATGCGCACTCCATCATAATTTTAATGGAGGTACAAAACAAATGTTATTTTGGTAGACACAAACAGATGAATTTCTCAGAAATAATGACATGCTTCGGGTTTGTAAGGAAATACATGATCCGCCCGCATTAATGTGTGGACGTATTATTTCTTTCCGTTAAAAAATCGTTCCGTTCATTACTCCGTTCATATATAATTTCGTTATCGTTGGTGAGGACATGAGCTTCAAGGATCCAAAAAAGATATTTAATGAGCACGCAACTTAAATCGAATGTGACTCGTGAGTTTCGACCACGGAATAATAACACCACGACGCGACGCTTACATCCGTGGTCTCAATAGTTTTCTTCTTTAGGAGGGGGCACCTTCCAACTGTATTTAACGAAACAAACATACCAAGAAGATCCTTTCATGAAGTGAAATCCAACAGGATGATGAACGTATGCATGATGTCTTATGTCAGCCGGCATAAAGCAATAACGCGTCAGCATCTCTTTATTATTATTCTCTTGGAGTAAAAAATACGTTCAATATGCCTTCATGCTATAATTTAAAGCGCATTTTCCCCTTCCTGAATAAGTCAAGCATCATTATTATTTGTGTGTATCCACTCCGGAGAAAAATATTTGTGAAAGGAAAAGTCAGAACTTGGATTCATCAAAGAATGAGACTGAAATTGTATTGAATTCTGTGTGACTATGCTCCACGGATCATATATTTATGTGCCACGTACTGGTATGCATATGTCTGCTTTAATAATTACCCAAATCTGAAGAAACGCTTTTTCTTAACAAAAGCAGCCAACGGAACAACCCACATTTCTTGACTTTTTACGCGAGGGAAAAGCTAAACTTGTTTGTCGTTTTGATGTCACACAAATTATGTTCCTACCACTCATTCCATAGGTGTGGAACGCGTTTCATCCGAACATCTGTTATTACAAACAAGAATCCACATATACCTAAACCTAAACTCCAACTTCAAAAAAGGGTTACTTTTAACTACTCTACTACATCTTACGAGTTGTAGTTTGACTCAAGCTTGATAAAGACACTGATGACGAGACAAGAAATCCTTCCAGTTTCAAAGAATCCTCAATCTCCGTGCACTCAAGCGAACATATTCTACCAGAATCTTAAAACTGTTATGATTATAAACATCGTTCGTCTTATACTCTTGTCTTTATTCAGTTAGTTATATCATATTGGTAAATCCTTCATAATTCAACGGTACACGGTACATAAAAGTAGCAAACCAAAGGAGAATGCTTATCTATGTAGACTTTGTTCATTTCAAATAAAATCGTCCTATTCCGTTTTCCCCTCAAATGCTTACAATACAACAAGGAAAAATACCTGTGTCCATATCTGGGGCATTATTGCGTAAGCAGTAAAAACCATTTTGATTTTTAAACTGTAACCCCTCCTCATACACTAAACTTCATGCAAGCTATGGAGACTTACATTAGCATTTTAAGAAGAATTGTGCTAAGTGTATTCTTGAAACTACAAGTGATAGAGCCCAACTGGATGACATTAGTGTCACTCTTGTGTCAGAGCTATCTCGTACAATTTCCGTCATGTCACCAAGTGTAAGCATGCACATGCCATAGATCACGTACTTCCACAATCCTGTCTGTGCAATGGTGGACTAACGAGTCAGTCACAACAACAATTTGTCGAGTAGTGCACATCCCTTTTCACCTCATGAATAGGGTGGGTGACATGATGCGAGGAAACGCACCATGAAACGCAACTATTTGGCAAATTTCTCCGTGTATTACTAGGTATTACTTCAACAGTCAAATCAAACAAATCATCTAGAATTACAAACTCGATAATTTATAGGCGCAAATAAACTTGTTTTTCTGACACAAAACCTTACTTGAGAGAAAAATGTATGTACAAAAAACATGTTTCCGCGTTAAAAGGAACGACTGGAATTACTTGCATTATTTACTTCTACAAAATCCTGGAATTCTTGCTTCTGGAAATGTAAAATGCATAAGTGCGTTGAAAGAAAATGTTAAAAGGGATTGTCGCGTCTTCTATTGTAGTTATGCTGTCATACGCTTTTGAATTCCATCACCTAAAAAAACTTCAAACAGCCGGCAGCCCGCTGCCGACAGAATGCCTTTTGGCCTTTGATGAGCCCGAACAAACCGCCTCATGCATCTTATTATATCAAAACAGTAGTAAAAGCTCATAATGCAACCCTATCAGTTCCTCATAAGTGGAAAAACGAACGTAAAAAAACACACTAGACAAGATGAATTCTCTTCAAACATTCAGAAACCATAAGGGTTAGTGATGAGACGGGAGAGGAACGCAGAGGAAATGAAAATTTATGCACGCATTCAGGATTAACTTTTTAAGCTCATGGCAGGTTTGAGAGATCAAGAATGTTTGACACATGCTAATATATGCGTGTTAGGATTTTTCTACAGGATTTACACGTACATGATGTACCAATACATGTCTACGTTGACAATGCTCCAATCTAATAAACAACACACTCAACGGAGATGCACGTATCTCTTCCAAAATACGTCCATATTTAACATATTATATAACGTCCATATTTTGTGTGTTCATCCAACGCATATCTTTTACTATTCCACCGTTTTTTATTTCCCTTCCTTTTCTTGTAATACAATGCATTAACATTTCAGCTCATAGTTTTGAATTAAATCTAATCCTTTCACGTCCACGAATACACTCCATAAGATCCGTAATTTCTCCCGATTCCGAAGCCATGTGTTGCGGAATACACCAGGAGGAAATGTATATACCGAAAGCTGTAACCAGGAGGAGCGGAAATCCTAACGAAAAATACAAAAGGAAAAGGCTACCGGCCGACGTACACACTTTTGAACATCCCGAGTCCATCAAGTCTCAGAATAAATAAACATTTTCTCGCTGGTTTGCTCTGGTCCTGAAAAAATCCCGAGTTCTTTAAGAAAATAACTTAC
>JAANSN010001637.1:0-31385 GCA_036850665.1 Dicranocentrus wangi
CTGTCAATATATCATTTTCAGACTTGTTAACGTGTGACAAGTCTGTGTAAGATATGATTTTTTTCCTCTTGAATAAATGAATAAATAAAATAATAAATAGTATTATTGCTTCATCGGTCGTTAGTCATATTTATTAGGGGTGTATGTATATTTTTTTATTTAATTGACAAGACACAGTTAAAAATCTTGTTTACGGATAGGTTAATTAATAATGCCATAATAGTTTAGTTTTAATAATAATAATAGGACATGCATACATGGGACAAGTGATTGTGTTATATACAACATGAATGAACCTACACATTTTTCATGCATATTTTACATTTTTTTTTAAATTTTCATGATGTTTTTGCCCCATGCGTGTTTACTAATCACTTTAGCCTGACTAAAAGAATTGAATGGATTCCACTAATTATTATAAAGCTGCTGAATTACTCAATTCTACAATTATTATTATGTTTTCTCTATCTAAAATTCTGTTTCGTTGCAAAAGGGCTGGTGATTTTTTTCTAAATCCACCCCGTTCTAGTTTGCCCAGTAACGGCAGACTTTCCTGTTGGGCTTGGAGGTGGAGGCAGCACGTGGGCGCTACCCGATGTTGATATTGTGGAAATAATAGATGGTCTTCTATCTTTAGCTTCCTCAGTCGAAGCAGGTGTCGTCGGCTGAAGCAAGCCGGTGGAATCTTCTTTCAAAGGCTCTACTTGCGGCTTCTCATCATCCTCCCCATCTTGCTTTCCAAAGTCGGCAGATGACCCACTGGTTGTTGTCGGCTCCTTTCTAGGTTCAATCTGAACAACAGTGAATTCCGTCTTCTTTTCCGGGCTCTTTTCACCTGGTTTGACCTCCTTTTCCTCCTCCTTCTTGACTTGCTCTGTCTCCTCAACCTTTCCCTCATTTGTGTCCACGGCGGTAGCATCGGATGACGGGGCTGGGGCGGCAGGAGGTGGGATCGATTTGCTACTACTCCCGCGTTTGGACTCTTGCTCTTTTGTCTTTTCCAGTTCTTTCCGGATCGTCATCAAGATTGGTGTTGGATCTGCCACAATATTTTCCCCAGGTGGAGATGTTTTATCACCCACAGGAGGGGTGGGTTCTAGAGACAATCCCTTGGCGAGAACTTTGCTGGCTCGACTTGTCGACGCTGCAGCTTGGGTTTGCTGTTGTTTAATGATGGAAGCCCGCTTCGCCATCCGCAAACTCTGTGCTTTCGCAGCTCTTGCTGCCCTCTCGTCGACCGCTGCGTTTTTCGGCTGCTCTGCAGGTGAAGCCGGCTCAGAAGAGTCCTCTTCGCTTTCCCTAATTTGACTGATTAGCATTTTTGTCTTGAATTTTGCATATGCAACGCGAGTCGCTGCTGACAACTCTTGCAGTTTTGGATTATATTCAGCCAACCTGGAAAGTACACAAAAAAAACAAATAATTGTTGACATGGATTCCAAAACCGAACAATGACTCATTGTCAATAAGACTTGTTAATTTTGTCTCTCTCTGTCGACAATATTTTTTGGTGAAACATACTGCTCCGGGTCCATTGAAAACAATGCTGCATTTTCCTGCTCAACCCTTCGTCGCCTCACACTGGCTTGTCTTCGTTTCAACGAGGTCTGCTTGGATCCGATGGGGTCCATCCGCACAGAGCGTGTCCTAACCAGCTCGTTCCAGTCCTTTTTCGGTTTCTTACCTCCAATTGCTCTAGCAATTCGCGCAAACATGTCTTTGGTGCTGCCATCATCTGCTAGGATCGCCTCCTTGACGGCTGTCTCGATCACCCCAATCTGGAAGTCCTTCATTAATCGACGCTCCATCACCTTTCCTTTTCTCCCAGCCACAATAGCCCCACCGGGCTGCAGGTTTGGAGTTCGCATTCCGTTCGTCTTGAGCACATCCAGGAGCTCGTAGCGGAAGGAGGAAATGTCTTGACGGATCTCGTTCACGTCGTCTTCAGTGATCCCGGCCTCGTCCTGCTTCCGATTCTCTTCCGCACTCACGTAGCGACGAACGAGGAGACGGGTGATATGCAAGTAACGTTGCAACGCTCCCCGGCGCTACGACAAACAAACAATAAAATATTTATAAAAAAATCTTAAATTAATTCTCAAAAGTTCATTCGTTGCATTATAAATTATTCTCTATTTTATTCCTTACTTACCTTTCCAGACGGCTTCCTTTCCAACTTGTTCCCGCAGCCTAGACACCGCTTCAGGCTTTTGAAAGTTGGAATGATGTTAAATGGTGATGGGACCGTGGCTCCGTCATCAAAATAGCTTATCCACAGCTTACTTCTGGCAAACTTCCACTCCGTATCACTCCGTTCCTATGATATGATTCCCCCAAATTACCCATAAACCATGCCTAATATTCCTAGTGTATTTCATGCAAATAGGTAAATCCTTCCTGTTTACGATAAAAATACGAAAACGACGGCTTTATTCCTACCGAAATGATTTGGTATGACGTGGACATCATGGCAATCAGCATGTTCAGGAGAACAATGACATTGATCACAGAGTACGAGCCAAACATGAGAAGTCCCCAAAACCGTGTGAAACTCTTAATCCCAGTTAATTCAAAAGCATCCAACTCAACCAACCCGAAACTCGCCCAAAACAAGGATTGGGATGTCTCAAACAGACTAGACACAAAAGAAAAACAATTCAAAGACAGGTTGTCAGTAAATTAGCAGAAACTATAAAAAAAGATACGGTGGCTGTGGATTGCATAACAATAAGAGTTGATATCATCAACAAGGCAACAAATATATCAATGGCACGGATGACTAAGCAAATACTATATGACTAAAACAGCAGCAATGCGACCTATAAATACGATGTATGTAGGTATATTATAAATAAATATTCACTTGGCGAAACGTCTCCAGATAAAGCACGAATCCCCTGCGTCATAGTTGGGCTGATTCCCTTCCAACGAGTAGCACTTTGCCTTTTCCAAATCAGCATAATACCACAACAACTGATTCAATCCTGACAAACCAGTTAAAACAACAAATTAATATACAATATAATGCATCAATACTATTAAATCCAAATCTCGTAATATTATGCCAAAAAGTTATAAATAAACGTGTAATGAATATAATATTATGTTGTTGTGAAAGAAACTATTCTCCACTATAGTATTTTCTTTCCGGTTTTCTGCGTACCACATCCAAAGGCAAAGAGGACGAGGGTATAAATAAAGAAAAACTTTAGAATGTCCACAACCATTCGACCCAACGAGATTTGCAACGGTCCGAGATGTGGATTAATGCTGAAAATGTGGACGAGTTTGAGGAAACTATATAGGGGAAACAATAATATTATATTATGCAATGTCAATGCAAATAACTCAAAAGTCTAAACTCATTATTACTCCTAGCATCTTCTTTTTGCAAAATTGAGACTCGAATTATTTTACCTGAATATCATAGCTGCACCAAACATGCCCTGTTCAACACATAACAAAAAAAACAAGAATTTTTACTTTTAGTCAAACAACTACCTGTGCACTTACTTTAACACATTTGACTTTTATTTCATTTCAACCAAGCCCATTTTTTCCCATGTCCAAAACAAAATGTCCATGTATTTTATATGGGCACACAGATTGCATTGGTGGTGGGGCGTGGATTTTCTTGTGATGTATTAAGTAAATTATTACCTCGGACAACAACATCGGGTCAAAGGCATCCCAAGACTCGCGTGGATAGTACGGATCCTTCCCCTCCCATGATTCTCGCTACAAAAAGGAAAAAAAAAACAAAACAACAAAAAAGGGGAAATGAAACTTTAAAGAGGGGGATTGCCCCGGCGAGAGGAAGTAAGTTTTTTTAGCAAGGTAATTTACATTTTGTGATTTCAGACGATAAATTTAAACATAGTTCAAATTCCTAGGAGGGATATGTAGAAGACAGAATATAAGGAGAAAGTCGGACGGAAAGTGAAAATGCATTAAACAAAAAACAAAAGAGTGTTTTCTTCCATGAAATTCTCGTGGGACGATGCGGAATAATAGCGCATCTTGAAGACATGCGATGATTTCAAGATGCCCCAAATCTTGAGAAATATAAGTGCAGAAGAAGCTAAGTATTAGTTCTTTGTGAAAATACAAAGCTCACTCAACCCGTTACTGGTGACGTAAGAATTTCACACACGCAGATAAATATTTTCCGAAATATACACATTTCTTTTAAAATAAAATTGCAAAAAAAGACATATCATTATTGCTCGCTCATGATAATCTTGAATTGATATGAACGCGAATCTTATGATATGCTAGATTTTGTAAGCGACCAAGTACAAAGAGAAGCTCATTTCTGCACGTCTGGAGGAGCAAGGACAGTGCTACGCTGGGCTTCGGGGGTACAGAGGAAATGAATCACAAAACATGTAAATTTTGTGGAAATTCCAGTTCAAGGAGCTACATGATCGTCGTCATCATCATCATCATCGTCCTCATCATCATTTTCTTCACAATCAATACCGTAATACCGTCCTCCTACTCCAAGCCAAGACGCTTTCATAAAAATATTGGCCATAAATGCGTGTATTTTCTTTACTTATTTTAGAGCCTGTGATTTCCAAGTTTTGTGTCAACATTAGGCTATATACCTCCTCCTCCGCCGATTCTCTTGTGTTTCATTCATTGGAAATCTTGTTGTCGCACGTGACTCTATAATCCAGCAACTCAATCAAGCAATCAAGAGGGGACAATGTTCTCGCATGCCATATTATATATCCCGCAGCCATTCCCGACAACGACGATGCGACGCTATGTTTATCAACATATATCCCCACCCCACCTCACGTGTATATAATGCATGTGTATTATGTTCTGTTACTTCAAAGAACCGGATATATGGACATAGGGAGGGAGTCATATGTAGTCAGTCAGGAATAATATAACGGATACTACGGGAAAGGCAATCAACAAAAATAGTATACATTTCTGCCGTGGTGGCTATGGCTCCTAGAATGGCTTTGGACAATGTAGGGAGAACCAAAAAATAAAAATTGAAATTCACAGGACAAACTAAAACTTGTAAAAACTTGCCTATCCATTTAAATCTACCTGTATAAAAACATCTTTCTGTCAGCTCAGTCAGGCTACTTACTACTACGCACTCACCATGACACAGTAAACAGCAGTGGCTCTCAAGGCGATCCATGTGAGGTATAACGTATTGGTGATGAAATCGACCACATTCCACAAATCGCTAATGTACTCGAACAAACCGTCTGACCACAACGATTTGATTTCTGCCCATATCCAACCTGAAAAAGGAAACAAAAAAGGGATGTATCATCATGTCATGTATCTCCTCTCTCTCTTTCTCTCTCTCTCTCTCTGACAAGGGATGTTCATGTGGAACTCTCTCGTTCGAATGGAGGGGGCGGAGGCGGAAGTGGATCAAGACTCTAAAAATTATGATCCTCTTTCGTTAGGATATAGGATGCTAAAGGACTCTGACTCTGAGCATCAGAAGAAGGGGAGATAATATATTGGTGGTCGGTCGAGTCGAGAGAAAACACAAGGTCCAGCAGCAGATTCTCTTTTCAGAGAGTTGCAGTGGAAGAAAGTGAAGCGAGAGTGAGTCAATTTGGTGGGGAAATGAAGAAGCTGCTAGCTAGCTTGTTTGTTCCATCCAGCAGTTTAGTTAGTGGTATAAAAAAGCGGTGTGTACCTTGAACGTAAATGATGATAGCTGTTTCCACAACTCCAGGCAGTGCACCCCTCTCCCTCCTTTCCCATTCACGGAGAATCTCATGCATCCACTCGTTTCCCAACATGTCCAAAATGACGTACTCCACTCGCTGAGATGCAGCCGCTAGCAGAGCTATACACAAATAAATACAAATCGAAGAATCCATCATTCCAGTATATAAAAACTTATTTGGAAGTGGCCATTGGAACGTTTAGTATATATTATTATTATTATTCCTCCTCCTCCTGCAAGTTCCGTCTCCAAAGCGACCCACACACACACTCTTCCAAACCCAAAATAACTAGAAACTAACTGACTCACTTAGAAACATGACGTAGGAGCTGGAGTGACAAATGAATTTGACAAATGGCTTCTTCAGAAACTGGCCCTTGCTCCCTTCCGGATTGATCATGTAATGGAAGCAGTAAATGGGGAACATGGCTCCCAACTGGGCCACGTCGAGGAGCTAATTGTTGCGTAACATCAAAAATATAATATCAAAATGAAAAAGAAAAAAATGCATTAAAAGTTACTGGGTCGCATCGCATAGAGAGAAAAACACTACTTTTGCTGGTGGAACACACGGTAGTTCATTTTCGTTTCATTTTTTTTTGTTTTGAAGAGCTTACTTGAGTGGCAAGAGTTTTCCGGCGAAATCCAGGTAATCCCTCGTACCACATTGCAGCCAAAAGTTGTTGAACTGAAGGATGGGCAACAAACTGAAAAAAGGGGAGAGAAGAGTATTAAAAAAAATTCCAGTTCCAACTTGCTCTGTTCCAAAGAATTCCGACTGTTCCAGATTTTTTTTTCTTCTCCAACTGGAAATACTATACTACCTTCTTTTGTTTGTATTTGATGGCGAGTTTGAGTCGCTCCAAACTTTGTTTTTCACCTGGTTCCCAACCCTCATCAACTGCCCGCATCTTTGTTGCTTGGTGATTGAGCAGCGTTTGAAGCTCGACAGAGGTTCGGGCGTGACCCAACAGTGTTGTCGCAAAATCTTGGCACTGGGAACGGAGCTCCTGTATAGAAATATCCATTAAATACCATGAAATGGAATAGTTTTTTAATACAGGAACAGCTTGGGAACAGAGTTTGCATGTACAACCTTAAATACAATGATTCTATACAAATGGGCTGCAGTAAGTTGCAACAAGTAACTGGATTTTTTTTGTAAATGTGCAAAGGACGGTGGGTTTTTGAATTTATCTAGAAATTAGTATTCCGTAGTTGTTAGACCACTGGGGCATTGCTTGCTTGAGTCAATCTTTACCATCTTCTTGGATTCATGATCATTATCACTCACCACAAGAGTCATAGTTCATAGGTCATAATATGTACGGAATTGTTATTATTAATTCAGTAATACAGCAAAGGAAAAGAAAGCAGAAGGAGAAGGTTTCTTAAATACTATTACTTTTACAAATACTTTTAGTTCGATGTATGATGTAGACAAGGAGCAACACGGGGAAGACACACATAGTTGTCCTGTCTACAATTAATACAATTATTGATCCCGATGGGCATGCATCATGCATTTAGATCCACGTCCCACCCATCCCTTCAAACAGTTTTCCTATTTCTGAAATCATGTTTTAAACTGCCCATATATATCGCATCTGGTTGCTAAAAAAACAACTTTCAACATGAAACCCCAGCCAAGCGACACAAAAAATGAGGAAATAAAACGCGTCCACAGACAAGCACATATAGGTTTATATTATTCATTGTTTGTAGCGGCTTTACACGATAAATAAACATGGTTCTCGCATTTGACCCGACGAAAAACAAAGACATGGGAACAATGGGCACTATATACTCCGTCACTTCAACATCATCATCACCATCTCCTTTTGTACTATTTGGTTCTGGTTAAACCATATACCTATCCTTCTCTTCATCATAATATTATATAGGTATTCTTAGGTATATTCACAGGATTTCCAGAGCTGTCAACACCCCAGCAATCCCAACACGGGGAACACTGAATAGCCTTTTCTACTCGGGACTAGTATCCAATTTGACCATCCGAGAATCGGATTATGAGGGGAGAGTTGTGGGAAATGTGACATCAAAAAGCATCCGAATTATACGACTCAGCAACTCTCGGGAAAACGTAAAAAATGGCCCAACTGAGCCATGCTCTGCTAGTCAGTCAGTCACACAGCAGCGATGACGACAAGAGAGTCTAGAGACGATTAAATTGTTTTTTTTAAATACAAAAAAATATTATATAGCTACACATTCCTCTATCCCGCTTCCTCGTATATTTTATAGCACACAATTGGTATTATGCACTAATTAACTTTTTTTGATGGATAGTCGACGAGAGAGAGGCACATGTACAAAGGTTGTCATTGTCACCAAGTGTCACCAACTGCCATTAAAGCCGTCTTGTGTGGGCGAGAGAGAAACTTTAAACCCATGGTGCAATTGTGCCGACGATTACCAGGAAAAGCCAAAAATTCGAGAAGAGTAAATCCGGAGAGCAAACACGAAATCCGAATTACGCGTTGGCTTTTGCGACAATTTAAGAACGACAATTTTATGTGACTTTCTCTCTCTCGCTCTCTCTCTCTCTCTCTCTCTGGCTGCTGATATTTGGAATGCATAAAGGGAGGATGAGGCTGGAAATCGGGAAATGACAATGACCACATGAAACATAATCTATCCCACAAAAGCGTACACCACACCACCCTGCTGTTGGAGAAAGGGATCTGCTAAACTGAGGTTCCTTGTCGAATGTCGACAACGGCTCATTTCAGGCAAGATCCCCACAAACTCGCCCACTTGTCGCAATGCACTGGATTATTATTACAACAGTGTTAGGTTGATGGTGTTGTTGATGATGATGATGATTGTGACGACGGACTAGAAAAGAATGGCGGAGGAAGGAGTGGAGAAAGGAGTAGCAATGAAATGATGATAAGCCAACACGCTAACACCCACTAAAACAGATCTCTAGATCCAGCTTACATTGTATTCAGCTCTGAACTCCGCTTCGACCTTGGCTAACCGTCTCAGTTCCCAGGACAACTCGAATGCCGAGAGAAACGGATCTTTGGAGGAGAGGCAGATCAGTGATGGACTGGCTAAAGCACGGTAGGCGTTGATTCTCGCTCTGAAAAAAAATATCCATAAACATTCTTTTAAGCCATTTTTTAGCTTTGATTAGCCATTTCATGTTTTAAAAATATATAAAGCTGTAGTAGGTTATGTCATGCCGTGCCTGGAGTATCGAAGAGAGTCGTCAGTGACGGCATTCACGCATATGTCACAACCACACTTGACGTCGTGGGGTAACGGGAGACTGGCCCCACGGTCCAGTAGGATTTTGATGATTTCATAGTTATTCTTGTGAGCTGCCAAGATTAATGGTGTGATGTCTGGAGTGAATGTGGCTGTATCTCGATCGGCAGCTTCCCAGCTCTAAATTATATTATTACAAACAAAAACAATCCTCTCATCGTCGTCAGAGACAAAATCATGTTTGAATAAAAAATTACAAAGCTAATATATGTCGTGTGTTCGTTCCATCAAGGAAAATAAGTTGAGCTTGGAGGTTTGGGGATGCAACACGGAATTGACAAAGGGGCTCTCTGGCTATTCTCTTTTCTTACCAAAAGAGAACGGTTCAACGCAACACCAGAATGCCAATTTTACATTCAGCAAGTGCACCCCGTTCCTTCGTTGTTCGCCGTTCTGGCTCATCATGCACATTTTTATTTATAGCATGCCTTTGTACATAATGAGCTAATTAGTATGCAGCAGAGGAGGTACACCCGGCCGTCTATGGGTAATTTTTTGATTACTTGACTTAGCTACATTGCTTTTATTATGTTGTTGTGCTGGCGAAACAGGAGGACAAAAGAAGAAATAGCACTGCGAAACAAAAAAAAATCTCTCAAGAGAACCGATTTTTCGCTCTCGTCATTGCTCGCCCTTCAAACGTGTTTTTCCTTTTTTGTTGGCTGCACCCTTTTATCATGGGCCATGGCACAGGAGGGGCAGGAGGAAGGAATACACTCACTGAACAACATCTTCGTTATTTACACCACTGCGAATATGTTCAGTCAGTGTACGACGACACAATCAGAACAGAATGAATGGTCTAACAAAGAAAAGGAAAAACACTCTTTACTTTACCTGAAGTAGTATTGGGAAATTTGATTTGTTTATCTAACTCATATAATTAGTAACAATGTTATATGAAACATCTCGTGTCCTGCCAAAAAAGTGAATAACGAAATGATTTGCATAAATAGCGTGAATGTGCACGTGTATATAAACTCTCTTTGTCATCATCGCCATATTATCCCATTTCATTTCTCAAGAAAAAGTTGAGCTATTATTACGTCACCCCAAAAGGAAAGCAGACAATAAAGTGGATGCACGTGCCCAATTCCAATCTCCTTGTTCGCATCTTCAAGTAAAAGACATTGTAATCAAGTTGTAATTTCTAATATCATATTATATCCTTTGCTTTCTTCTTTCACATTGGTACATTTGCAAAAAAGTGTAGTAGTGCGTTTTGAAGTAATAAACCAAGCGACCAGCAAGGCTGCCAGCGCTGTGCCCTGAAAAAGCACCAAGCATCAACTTTGGCACTTGGTTCGACATAATAATAATATGCATACCTACATTGCCAATTGCTATTCCATTTTTTATGGCTTCACCACCGCCATATCTCACTTCAGCTATATAGGACCCGACTGGACTGACTTGGACTGGTTTGCTATATTATTACGCTACAAATTTTACAAGGTGAGACAGTTTCCAACGTGAGAGTATTGCAAGAAAGAAGAGTAGTAGTAGTAGCAGCAAACTCTACGTACAATTTTGTTTCAGTACGCGTCGTTGTATCCGATTCCAAAAACACCACACACTTGAAATCTGTTGAAATGACCGTAGTTTTCGGTCTAATCTGAACTCTGCACTACTAGAAAGTAATACATTGCATATGCCTACTTGTTGTCGTATTCTTACAATTAGAACTTCGTTTCACAGGAAATTGAAAAATGAAGCATGCTTTCATTCAATATTTTTAGTTTTATTGACCAATGTATAAATACATAAATACTAATCGGTTATCGGCTTGGTTGGGGTTTAGGACTATATAAGAATCAAACTCGATACAGTTCTCTGATACGAATACAAAGAAAATTAAGCTGCAGTCCTGACCTGACCTCCTGAAACAAAACTATCGTTAACCTTGTAGATGATTTTCCTGGGACTCACAGTTAAAATTTAGCAAAGCAGGAGCAATGTTCCTGGCTAAAATAGTAATTTGTAAGGGAAATCCCAGGGGAACCTGTCATTATTATCTCTCCTGGATCCCATGTTTCTGTTTCTGTCTAATAAGACGCACTAGTATCATATCACACTGACTGACGCTCACATCGGTACTTAACTCACTGTCTCGCCAAATTCCCCATTTTGCTCTTTGTTGTTCTTTGGTCCAAAAAGGGTCCAACGTTTACACGTTGTTAATATGTATTACAGAGGGAAATAATGTGTGCTGTTGTCATATCAGTGAAAAATTATTATAAAACATGGGAAAAGGTGACAGTCACACACCCCACACAACAACACCTAAAGGAATGATTTTTTTGGTTTGCTGAGTGAGGTGACCAAGACCTACGTAATGTTGGACCCGGATCATTACTACATTAATCAACGCCATTATTTCTTCAGTTGATAATTTTCTGGGTGCAACAAAGCTCTCTCTCTCTCGCTGTATGAAACATTCCAGCGTCCAGCAGGACTTTTGGACTACAATGGACTTGGTATATACCTAGGTTTTTATATGAATATTGCGAATTGCGACATATCGTTACATCCATCCAGCAACAACATCACAATAAAAAACAACGCAGTTTTTCTAAATCACAGTGCAGAACAAATGGGACCGGGTTACAAGTTGGATTTTTGTTTGACTCACGTAGGGTGTTCCAGGCTCGTGGTGCTGCTCTTCCCATTCCAGCAACAACTCAACCGCTTCCACATACTCTTCCTTGATAGCATGTAAAAGTCCATCCTGGAAAATATTACACAAGGAGAAACAAAATTCTCTGCTATTAACCATACTATGCATGACCGGGCACGGGAAAAATAAAATATTTTGGTATGGTTTTTTAATCAAAGAGGGTGCATAGGTAATATATCAGATGAGACTACCTATATATTTTTATATACCTTCACTTTAACACCTTCCTCCAGCAGAAGCTGGATTAGTTCATAGTTTTCATTTTCAATTGCCACTGTCAACGCCGACCTACCCAGAGGATCGACACAGTCAATAAGGAGGACTTCCGGTTGACCCCGATACGTATCAATTAGTCTATTTCATAATCAATCAGTCAAGCATTGCTGTTTACTGGTTTTCATGGAAATATATATATGCACTCCTTCGTATTTGATTATTATTAAAACCATGCCCGTCGTCGTACCTCTTGACGTTTGCCACGTCTCCTCGTTCTACAAGCAAAAGGTAGCGTTTCTCTTCAGCCGTGAGAGCTGCTAGATCGTCCACATGTGGCGTCTCACTTGCCTCTTCCTCCTCAGCGAGGGACGCCTCATTCTGGAGGAGTTTCTCTTGAGAACCCCCATACGGTGCCATATTATCATGTAAAAGCTATACTCCACTTTGACCAACTTGTTAGAGAAACGTTCCTTGGCCCTTTTTCCCCCTCAAGTCGTCTCCCACAAACCGTTGTTCCTTCAGCCCTTTTTCTTCCAATTGCAAATTAACAAGAAAATAATCAAATTATGACGTGGAATGGAAGAGCATCCAAGGCCGCAGCACAAACATGAACAACTAATAGCGCAACATATATAAACGATATACTCTATAACGAAAAACCCACAATCCCTGCAACTATCTCTCCCACACCACGCGACTTTGTGTCTGTAAAAATCATTTGTGTTTCATGTAAAAAAGATTGAATTTTCTCTGCTAATATGATTTCCTGAAAATGCAATTTGAGCGTGTAGGTAGCCCTCCTTCTTTCCTCACAACAAAAATAACAAAGTGAATTAAGTGAAAGAGGTATAGAGATTTACAATATGCCTTCAGTTCAGCCCCACCACCAGAAAAAAAGAAGTTATAATGAATTTAATATACTTTAAAACTCGCTGCGCTGAGCACTCTAGTATTTTTGCATTCTTATAAATGCCTCTTAAAGACGACGCTCTCTTGTTTTCTTACTGTTAATGAAAGGATAACAAGAAGGAATTTTCTCGGCTCGTGGGAAATTCACTTGGACGGCTGTCCAACGACGACGACGACGGGAAACGTGATGTAGAAGCAATAAGAGGTAATAAAATGGAGGACACTCATTTTTCTCTACGGTTTTTGATGCGATCCAGAGGGATTTCCAGCCTGAACTAACTAACTAGCAGCAGCAGCACCCTCCCAATCAAATCAAATCAAATAATAATAGTATTGGTATGTAATGTTATGCAAATGGATGTATATCACACCAAGAAATCCTTTATTGACCTGATTTCTCATCTCATCAATATACAGTCAATTGGTATTAGCAGACATATATATCCAGGCATATATATCCTCCTCCTCCGTCCGTATTGTCTACAACACTAGGTGATATAATATAGTTTGGTGGTTTAGTTCCAGGGTGGGGATGGGTGGATAATAGGCGCTAACATGACATATTGTGGAAACCTACAACTGCTGCTGCTCATTGTTACTGTGAGCAGGGGTAAGTGCGGTCAGCGGTGGTGGAGGAACCGGAGGAATATAATATATGAGTATGGATTTTGCGTCCTCCTGAATGTCTCATTCATTTAATCCAATAAAAAACATGGTCAGCCCGTCACTCACAAAACGAACAAGACTACTACTGGTCCATTGACTTGACTGACTTACATTTTTGGGCAGCTTTTTTCCCCTGAATGTAGTAGGAAAGGAAAAAAGGAATAGAGGGACGCAATATATTTGTGCTTCTTTGCTTATTATGCATATTTTTATGAGGAATGAGGATGGGTGATGTGTGACATGATGATTCCACGTGAAAAAATTATTGTTACCTGAGCTGCTAGCTGGCTGCTGGCTTGATGGGAGAATACATTTAATACGTTTTAGGAGAAGTAACATAGTTGCTTTCCTTTCAGGGAATCTTAGAATAATATATTGCATCATGGCCATCCATATATTACCATTATTGACGCTTAGGTCCGTCTCTGTAGTATATTATTATTAACCTGTTCTGGAACTCGCTATACATATGACATAATTACTAATACCTACGTTAATAACCCGTTTTCCTTGATGAATCATTAATAATCTCATCGACAAATCTCATCTCGGAATGTGGTTTCCTCTTCAAACTTGTGGGCTGCAGCAATCTCCTGACTGAGGTTGAGGTACAAGTCCTGAATGGATAGGATGGGTGTAAAATGCGGCAGGGCTAATTACTAATCAGTACGTAAACAAGACCAAGAGAAGTGTGATGGATGCCCCTTTGGCCATTTAATATAAATTCAACCTTGCGGCGAGAGCCGAGAAACCAGCAGAACTTAATTCAAAAACGTGATTTGAGGTAATCTCCACATATAAATAACTATTACATAGTAACTAATCGTAAGTATACATCCATCCCCATCATGTCTTTATCATTGGATCCACGATCCCACAAACAAGTAAAGTAACCTTTTAACTTTTTACTTACGTCAAGTTCACTAAAATGCGTTGACAATCAAAGCATATTGCTCACAACCCACTCGTATTTGATACTTATATGGTGAATATAATGTGATAATGCGTCATGTATATAAATACGCCTTACAACAAGTAGTGAGCCAGTCAATATGCATCATACATTTACGACCCTTACAATTTCCTTTTCCCCTCTTTTGATATCATCATGTGTACTCCATCATCAGTCCTTCTACTTCAAACAAGTGCAGCAATTTAATTCCATTTCAACTCTCCTCTACACGCGGGTCACTTCCATCCCACCCATACTGTTTATCGCAACAAAAAAATCTTGGCTTCAAGTAAATTTTTACTGGATAGTGAATATATATCTATATTGCTTTCTTAATAAAGTTTACATTTTCTCAGATAATGACAAAAGTCCCTCGGCAGTACAAGAAGAATATGGGCTCTTGCTATTTTCCCGCATACGAAACACTACATCATCACCCCGTCATACTGGCATACCAACCTCTACCCTGGATGGATTATTACTCTGGCAAAAAAATCTCTTTCTATCAGTCGCGCGAGGCTGGGTCATCATATGTGCGTAACGAATCTCTTTGGGTGTATCGAAAACTCTATAAAAACACGCTTTAAAAAGGTTGAAAAGCTGCATATTATGATTCTTTTTTCAACTTGTCGGACTTGCATGCCGACTTTCCTTAAGACGCATAGAGTGCGGCCATCGGGCATAATCATCAAGCCATCATCATAATATCCTAGTCTCCCCTTCTTTGCTAATGTTTTCGCAAAAAAGGGAAAAAGGAGTGGGCGCGATGGTCTTCTTGGGGGTGTCTCTTTCCCCGTCCCTTCCTTCTCTCTATTCTCCCAAACGGGTTTCGCGTATAAAAGGTGAGCGCAACAGGCCCATCTTGAGCCAGTTGACAAGTGAAAGCGGACTGCTTTCTTCCTTCACTGTGTTGTTCTCGGCTAGTCTCTCTCTCTCTCTCGCTCTCTATTTTTGACGTAACGAGAGTTTTTCCCACTTTCACTCCGGCCACTTGTGTCCTCTCCTCGTCTCTCTCGCTGTACACCACTGTGTTCTCCTCTCTCCTCTCATTTTTCCTCCCCTTTTGACTACCTTGTCATCAGAATTTGGAGAAAGGCAAAAAGGGAGAATTTTCGCATTCACATAATTTTTTCTTTCAATCTTCCTCTTCCTTTCTCTTCTTCTTCTTCTTATTCGTCTTCTTCTCTTTCACGTATTTGCTTTTAACCCTGTACTCGTGTGGCGAAGAAGGCGACCCAGGCTCACTTTCAGAAATCAGTGCATGACCTTCTACTTCTTCTCCTCCTCGAGTACTTTATTTCCTGGGGAGAGAAAAAAAATCAGTGCCGCACAAAAGAGGTCAAAAAAATAAAGTGCTATACTACTACTACACTACACACACGACGCTCTCTCTCTCTCTTTCTCGCTTTGAAAAATGGCATGAGCACTTGTCACAGTTGCAACAACTCCTTATGAAATTGTGACTCACTCTGGGGAAAATTGCTTCTATAAAAGGGAAAATTTACAAGGGAAAAAGACATAATAATAATAACGACGACGCGCCGTTGTTGCAGCTATAAGTACTGTAGTACGACTACCTTGAAGTCTTGCCTGCCCTGTTTGCGGCCCTTGTGCATTCGCATTCACTTCGAGACAGAAAAGTGGGTAAGTCATCAAAATATTTTTTTTTATTCCAGACTTCAAAACTATCCATATTATTTAGGTATAGCTAAAAAAAACCGGGTTACTTTACTGCTCCATAGTGCTCATAAAGCATGTATACAAAGTTGGTTGGTTGTAAGCATCATCATCTCCCAAAGTCCAAATGGGAGACAAAACGAGCAGCTCTGTTCTGAGTTTTTTGGTCTTGTTCGTCTGGCTACCCGACGAATAAGGTGGTGGTGTAATATAGGAGGAAAAAGGGAAAAATAGTCATTACGGAACACATAACACAAGTCCTTTGTCTCATTCATGATGACCATTTCGTTGCCTCTAGGCACGCACTCGCCTGCTCTCACAGATAATACCCTTTTGGAGGCCTTTTTTGGGGGCTAAAAAGCCAGGTTGGGATTGAGTTTTTTTTTGTAGAACATTATTGTGACGACGACGACCATTGGCATTATGTTTCAATAATAATGGGACACAACTATAATCATATAGTTCGCGTCGACTATCCTCATCACCTCATCCTGTTTTTTGCCACTTGTTTGTTTGCCTGCCTGGTTGGGAATAAGAGAAACGTCGTGAGTTGTGGCGGTCCGGTGGTGGGGTCTCAGGATGATGGTATTATATCGTATTAGGTGATCGTGGTGGTGGTTACCGGGGAGGTGACAAAAGTTTGCGTACCAACACCAACTTTTCCACTTTTGTACATCAGAAAAAAGTAGAGGAACGACAAAAAGATTGTGGACATTAGGTGGGATTAAATT
Source organism: Dicranocentrus wangi (assembly GCA_036850665.1). Taxonomy (NCBI): domain Eukaryota; kingdom Metazoa; phylum Arthropoda; class Collembola; order Entomobryomorpha; family Entomobryidae; genus Dicranocentrus; species Dicranocentrus wangi. The sequence goes on from JAANSN010001637.1 coordinate 16,842, forward strand.
GGTGGTTGTCCTACTCCTTTTAGACTGAGCTGCATTGTACTTCTGCTGACAAGCGAGCGGCTAACAAACAACATTATAAACACTAAACACTCTGTTTTCTTCTTGTAATAGTTTCATGTTGTTGTTAAAAATGGACATTGGATAAGGTGGCATAATTCACCACGCATTATTTCCTCCTCGCTCGCCCGCCGACGTCATTATTCCCAAATTCTTAAAAGTTTACAGTTTTAAGTGGAAGTATTGAAATATGGATTGTACGCAGATAAAACTAGAGAAAAAAGTTGTGCAATTACGCTCGGTGGTAGAAGGAGAATCCATATTATAAGGTTGCAATAGTAAACTTGTTTCATTCTTGTTGCGTCACTATATAAAATAACATGAATTAGAATGAGTGGCGATGACATCATCATCATCATCACAGCAGAAAAAAATCATTAGGACGTGGTGGTCGTCGTCGTGGTCACTCTTTTTATCATTGCCCAAGCCAGTTTGAACCGAACCCGAATTAGGGCTATTGGAAATCACATAATTCTCCCAATGCCCCTAAACCTTGTTATATTCACACACCTGTCGTCTTGGGTTGGGCTTGGTCCCCCTGTTGCCCTGACCAGAGTTGCCAGAGTAGCTGATAATCCGGTCGTATCAACTTGGAAATTGATATCATTAGGAACCCCCCCAATAAAAACAACAACCTTTCCCAAAACTTTCCCTTTTTCTGACTGAAAACTAACTTTGTCAGGGAAAGTAAGATCGACAGACGGAACTGCACCAGAGAGACTTTGTGAAGACTCATTTTCCTGGAACATTTTCGGGTAATAAAAGGTGAGGTGATGGTGGCTAAGCATTATAGGAGTAGGAGGATGATAGTGATAAAAGTGTCATTAATACCACTTCACTCCGGTGTTGTAATACACTACGAGAAGGAGAAGGGGGGGGTCGCCTACGCAAAGCTACAAAAGAAATGGCAAGGAGTTTTGCTTCCAATTTTCAACATACCCCTCCAATCTCTTTCTCGTTTTGTCTTGATCTAGTCATGTTTAACTTGGTCATAAATCAAACGGTCGGTCAGTGCTAGAGAGTTGGAGCTCTTTATATCCTCCCCAGTACAAAAACCAGTCAGAAGGTATAGCCGGCTATGACCACTTTCATGGGGGCATGAGTCATGAGAGGAATGCTGGAGCTATGGAGCTCCAGCAAAATAGTAATGTACAATAATATATTCCTATAAGCATTATTGGGCAAAAAGAATTGGATGGAGGATGATACAGAGAAAATTGAGCTGGAGCCAAAAGAAAGTGGATAAACTGGAATAAGTGAAGTCAGTAGTTGCAAAAGACGCATATATGTAGTAAGTGGAAACTGTTATGAGTTGAGGGAAATGGACCAACACAGAACCAAAAGTCGGCATTATTTCTCTCTTTCTTGCAAGATACTTTTCCGCTTACGCGCTTATGGATGCATGACAAATCCTTTGCAAATGTTTATAAAGAATTGGGCAGCTACTGCCCCGCAGTTCCTTCTCAATGAAAGTCATTAACCTAAAGGTTGCAGAGGGAGTCAGTACGGAACGGCTATAATGCTGAATGGTAAAAAAAAGTAGTGAAATTGTTGCATTTTTTTAAAAGTTGCAAAGTCTGGTTATGATCCATGGCGATTTTTTGAATACAGATTCTAAGGGAAAATTGAGATGAACCTGAAACCAAGATACCCGTGTACAGGGTATATTAATACGAATACCTCTCACATCAGCTCCCTCAAATCATCTCATGAATGAAACCCATGAAGCAAGCATCTCTCTGCTGCGTCTCTGATCAATAATATTTGGTTGGCTTCTGTTGGTTGACCATGAAATTTCAACACGTTATATATGGTTGACATTCACAATGTCAAATGTCAACAAGACAGTAGGTTATTCGGATTCCAGTATTATGTCCCCAGAATTGGTAAAAAAGGCATGAATAATTAAGCGATAATGAAGAGAACGAGTCGAGCGTCGTGGTGTAGCAAGCGCTAGTAACAAGTAAGCGAAGATCAGAGAAAAAATTTGCTAGTAGTAAGTAAGTACTTGAGTCGGCGACCGTGAAATAATCAATCCGACTAAATTATTCATAAGTTTATCTTATATTGGACCATATTTGAAACCGCATCAACTAGGAACACCGTTACATATGCAAGTGCCAAGAGCGCCAAGTGCAACACCACCAACACGTAAAACAGAGCTCATGTGCGATTGCTATACATGCCTGCCTGCCTTAATTCATTCACCTAGTTTCTCTAAATATTGGTATAAAGCATTTTAGAAAGGGTTCAGAGAATAACAGGAATGCAAAACCTCTCATTAAATCCAAATTTCCAGCAAAGACGGATCACGTCATTTTATCCCAATTACCATTTTCATCATTAGAAGAAGCACTGACTGCCGTTTTAATTGGAATCTCATTTGGGATTTACAAGAAATTACAGACACTGCTATTATGTAACATGATAGACGTCTGATTTATAATTTAGAATGCTGTATGGGTAGCATATTATATAGCATCTCGTTAGGTTACCGCCGAACGAATCAGTTGATGCGCCATTTTAGACGCAACAATACCTAATGAGTGATGCCTATTCGCATAAAGGTAGGCTTTGTAGTGGATTTTACTACAACTTTAAAATTCTATAGTATAATCCTCCGTTTGAACTTCATCAAAGTCACTTTTCTTAAAATGTGGTGGAGACCCCTCCTTTTCTGCAAACTGAATTATGCCATAAAACCCACACGCTTTACCCTTCTCGCAGTTTTCCCCTTTTGTCCCCAAAGAAATTAGCCTAATTATTCTCTGTGTGTTACTGCGGTGCGGTGGTGGAGGGGAGATGTTTAGATGTTGGCTGGTTATGTTGTCGCCACTAAAACTGGTAATTAATTTTTGGATGGTGGTGGTGGCTTTTATGGAAGGAAACAACAGTCATCATATCATCCTCCGCTGTTCCGTGTGTTGTGTTGTGATAGAGGATTATGTCCGAGCTTTTTGGCTCTTGGCTCCCTATCCAACATAGCATCAATAATAACATGCTGACTTTGGTGAGAGTAGGGGATGCGGAGGACGGAGGAAAGCTCTCTCAACAGGTGAATTAATGAGAAATTAAACTAGCAGAGATCGGTTTTATACTACTATCTACTATATATACAGCCAAAACCTTGTCGTCATGTTTTGGGTGATCTTCTCGTTTCTCCGCTGTGTCGCACATCTTCAGAGAGAGATCCTGATGATGATCCTGTAAGAAAGGGCTGGAATGAGGTAGGGGCGAAGCGAGACTGACTATAAAACCGATAGCTAGAGCTGCCGCCTTGTATGTTCATCCAGAGACTATCATTTTATTTTAATTAAGGCACCTTAAGTCTATTAAAGGAATGCAACCCACTACTGACTGTATAATTTATGTCAACATAGAATTAGAGATATGTATTGTATTTTTATAATTTACACAGGAAGGAAGGGTTCAGGAATCGGGGGAAAATGCGTACAACAGAAAGCATCATGTCAAGAGTGACCTATTTGGCGTTTGTCCTTATTCTTGTGACATCCTCATCCCGAGTCTCCTCTTCCTTGCAACAAGAACCCTCTGTTCACAATCTGAGACTAGCTTCATTGTCGGCATTGAATCACAATGATTTAATAAGGCGTCATGACGGGTTGAGCACTTCGCTGCCACCAGGTTTGGTGTCCTTGGCATCCTCTGGTAAAAGTCGAAAGGTGCGGGAGGTTCGGGAAGGAGAGGATGGAGACTTGTTCAGCCAAGATTATCCAGCGTTACGTAGTCAACATCAGCAGCAGCAGCAGCCCCTCATGTCCTCCTCACCGGGGTCAACTGCGTCTATAGGGAAGGTGAAAGGGATTTACCCTCCACTGTCCGGATCCGGAGAACTGTTTCGACTCTTCAGGCCCCTTGCTCTGAGTCCAGACAAGACGATTGGGATGACGAGGTGGTATCTCCCAGGCTTTGGCTACTTTTCCCGAGGTGGCCGTGCCAGTAGTAACTTTATTCGGTTTGGAAGGAGTGGACAGGGGAATGCCAGGTATGTGGAAGACGCAAATGAGGATGAGGCTAGCATGTTAAGCAGGAATAGCGCCAAGAAAAAGAATAATTTTATTCGACTTGGAAGAGAAAATCCCCGACACACAAACTTTATTCGGTTGGGAAGAAGTGGAGGCTCCTCCCCCGATGAACATCCAGGAGCAGCAGCAGCTGGAGGGGAATTTTACAATTCCGGATATATCACTCCAGCACTATCAGATCCATTTCGAACATTAGGTGGTGGTGGTGATGGAGGTTCGGACGACGCCAGACAAGATTTCAACTAAAACACTTCAAAATATTACCTATATAACAACTTGTAATGAAATATTTAGCAAAGGCAAACTCGTATTGACAAGTATGTAAGCTACTCTACGAATCCTTTAATAAAATTGAAATTTCAACATACTGCGAATAAATATATTTAAAAAAACACGTAAACAAGGTGGTACAGTGGTGCGAAAAAAATATAATATATAGAAAACTGTATAATTTTGCAAGCATGGCTCAAAATGTGAAATGTTTGGAGTAAGTGTGTACAGCAGCAGGGCAGAGTCTCACAAATTTTTAGTAAAGGTTTTTAAATAATGGCTGGTAAACCTTTGCATTGAAGATCTCTCTCTGCTGCTCTACCTAACGCAAATATGATAATATATTATGACATTTCATGATTTGAGTCCTCAACTCTATAGTCTATAGTTATTATTGTGTACGTTTAATTAATTAACATTAAGCAGTAATAAAGTTTACATATCACCGTCGTACAGCATTATTGCAATGATGATAGCCTGCTGCTCTCGCTTTATCAAACTGACTGTGTCACTGATTAATATAGAAATCAGAAAGATTGCTTGTATGATATACTACTATCATTACGTAAAAGTAAAAATGAAGCTATGAAAAATGTTTATAAACCAGCAATTAGATTTTATTTTGTAGCAAAATTTCCCTTTACAAAACATGCAAGTGTTTCCAAAAAAAAATGACAAATAATTATAGAATTGTTAGAACCTGCTTCCCACACTCTAAAAAAATGAAAATTTTAACAGAAATAATGTCTAATCTTCTAAAAAAAAAATTCTTAAAGCACTAGATGGTATGATATAGAATAATAATACATAGTCGTATAATACATTCACATACATACATACAGAGAACTACAATTCCTATATATAATAAAAAATAAAAATTCTCTATAAAAGTAGACAATCCCATAAAGATTTTAAAGTTTGGAGACCATATATAGCTTGCTTGCTTATAGACATGGACATTTGATTGGAGGTAATTACATGATCTTAATTGCAAAGAAAGTACGTTTAGGACGCTGGACTATAGTTTTGCTTTTGTACTCGCTCTGTCATGTATAATCATTATTAGTGTTTAGAAGTTTCATCATCCGGAACCGAGCAGCGGCCACCAAGTCGGACAATAATTCGATCTGAACCGTCAGCGTTGTAAGGAGGCGTGCTTTTGTTAATCCAAATGTGGTTGCCTAAAAGGTCCAGAGATTTTTGGGTCAGGTGGATGCGTACCTGCAACAATGAACAACCACACATATGGAATTTAGTAATGATGAGTAACTTTTAGGCAACATACAAGTTACAAGCTATACATATATAATATTATATTTGGAAAATTAAAACCAACATTAACATACTTGAGGCTTTTTCGATTTCGACCCTGAAACAAAAACTTTTTCGATTGTCACACCACTTTCCGGGTATTTTGTTGTAGAAATTACTGCAAGTCTTTTTGCCTGAGTACCCTTATTAACAGCAAAAGAAGAGGGTGTGGGTTTGCGTTTGGGATTCCGCTCTTGCCCTTGATTATCATCCCTGTGGTATTTTGAACTCTGAGAGTGATCTGCAACATCGTATCCAGTAAATTATATTGAATATTATATGCTTCCAAAGTTTCCAAATCCGGATTAAACATTTCCCCATGATTATCATTACCTCCATGCTTTGCTGACCCCACTTTGACATCACCCACGTTCGTTTGTGGTCCAATTAAATCCAACCTGGGTTTAAGCATTTTTCCGCCGTTATCCCAATCTGAATCCATCACAGTCGCCGCGTTATCAACGCCATCGTCATCACCGTGACTAACTAACGTTAAACAGGGATTACGCATTGGACTATCACCATCCCTCCGATTACCCGAACTCATTGTAATATCCATATTAACATCTTCTAGGATATCTTGAGCAGATAATGTCAAGCAGGGGGCAAACATTTCGCTCTCAGTATCTCCCTGGTTAGCTAAATCAGGCGTACGGTCCAGTACGCCAGCAACGGCAGCTTTAGCTTGACGACTAGTTAATTCCATGAGCAGCTCTTCGGTCATCACTTCAGTCCTGTCTTGAGCACTTGTGACCTCGTCGACGTCGAACCACTCAGACCAGTCAGACGACTCAAAGGGCACAAAAATTTCGCTCTCAATAGCTCCATTGTTACCTAAATCAGGCGTACTGTCCAGCACGCCAGCAACGGCAGCTCTACCATGATGACAAGTTGATTCCATGAGCAGCTCTTCCGTCATCACTTCAGTCCTGTCTTGAGCACTTGTGACCTCGAGCCATTCAGACAAGTCAAACGACTCCATCATTTCCTTTCCAGGCAATGTCACTGATCGCCTTCGTTCCAGCAGCTTAAGCTTTGGGTCCCTCGCCTCGTACAATCCCAGTATTGTATTGTACAATCCCAAAAAAATACAAAAAATAAATTGACTAATTTTAAAATCCTTCTTCTTATCAGTGAGCAGTTCTTTTGGTGCTTGCTCCCTTTGACCCGACCAGTTTCCATAACTTCAAACCGCATATACTAAAATTTGTACTGATATGTGTGTTCTGACTTTATGCTCTGGTTCTCTGGTTGAATAGAAGGCAAAACAAGTTGGATAAATTCACTAACGGCATGCCGTTAGCTCCTAGGGTTGTGTTGGGCTGTATGTCGATCGGAAGCTACAAGGGCTCAGGAATAATTGAATAATAAAATGCTGTTGGTGTTGGGTTGCGGCAACCCTCCATAATCCCAAATAAGTTTTTTTTACCAAAATACAAAAATCCCAATCATCAAAATACAAAGCATTCATAATTTTAATACTGCCAGAAATTTCACCGTTTGCTTTTCCACGACATTATGCATACTACTACCCCGTTGTTTTTCCTAGCCCTGCTGGCGCTTGCGGAGTTGCAGAAGAGATACATGTCATGTCGTATTTTTCCTAGACCGGGCTTTGAACAGATGTGCTTTGGTTGGGTGTGATGTGCTGGGCTTTGAATTAATATTTTTGTATTTTATGAAATGCTGACAGGGTTTTTAACCATATTCATCCAATCCCGTCCAACCAACCACATATTATGTTATATGCTTGACAAATGACAAAATAAAAACAAAAATAGCATGATGACATTTCGCCAAGACCAACGCATGAGGGGACTACTACTACGACGCCAGCATCAATATTATTTCCTTGGTCGCAATTCGAAATCCCATCTCAACCAACATAATACTTATTCGTGCCAGATGGAGACTGTGACTCTAAAATGACAGAATAGACGCTAAATTGTGCATATCTATAGGTATGTAGATTGCAGGTGACACAAATACACTGATAAATATTTAAATTTAAGCCATGCATGCCAGGAAGGATGACCCACCTCAGACAGAATAGTTTTCTGAAGCATATTACATAATATTATGCTCATTATCTTTGTTTCACAGCGTGAATGGGAGTCAGGCAGGGCAGGGTGGCGTTTGCAAATAAGTATGTGAGGTTTTTTTGCTGTCTTGGCATAATATCATGTAAGAAACAAGTAGTGGCACTGGCAGTAGAGGTGGTGGTATTGGTGCGGTGGTCCACTCCACACAGCAGATATATATTGTGGTGGTTATGTTGTGGGCATTGGATATTGTTTAAAAAAAAGCTTTGTACAAAGACGTGTGATGCGAACTAGTCGTCCAAGTAAGTGTATAGTTTCAAGTGTAAAGTTGCAACGAGGAAGGGGGAATAGAAAAAAAGAGAGAGAGAGTTCCACATTGCGTTTCGTATATTATAGTGGTAAGTGGTATATGGTATTTCGAGCAGTGTGTAGCTGGGGAATGCGTCGTCGTCGTTCGTGGGCACAGGAAAAAGGAGGAATGCATAATATACATGGACGGTGGTGGTGGTGGTGCACTGCTGTGACAGCTGATGATGCTGCTGGCTCTGACTGGGATATGAGGAGGTAGAAAAGAGTAGAGGAAATATTTTATGTTATGTTAGATTTTGGATTGTTGAAGGTGCTATACTAGATGGAATATATCCCGCATGTGGAAACAACCCGTTTTTAAATTAGCTCCTAGCAGCTAAAAAAATCTTGATGTTAGATCCATTCTAGGACCCTGTGCATGGATATGTCAAAAGAAACATCTTTAGGGATGCATGCAAATTCAACATGTGTATAATATCATATGCAAACCGCCACCGTGAAATTCATGGAGACTCTTATTTTGCAACCGGTGAGAATGAATGGCGACAGCAATATAACAAATAACATATATGCATTGTTGGAGACATGAATAAAATTTTATTAATATGATTATGAAACATGTCTCTAGAAACCATGGAAATAGGTGGCACGAACGAAAAGTTAATATTTCAAGCAATAATTACTACATCAGTATTAAACATTTTTGTGGATATTATGTAGCTCCTCTCCTACTAATAATAAATTAGACAACAAAAATTTTACAAAGCTTCTCATCAAACTAAACCAAACCTTCAACCTTACTATCCACCACCATAAATTTCAACCAAATTTTATACAAAGGATATCTCCTTACGGGATGGATCCCAATCCCATGGGCACTGGGCAATAAACAAACATGCATGCATGCATGCATATTATGCATGGCCATCATCTCACAGACTATATGCATTATGTATCCTTCCTTTTTATCTCCTCGCTCAGCTCAGCTCAGAGTTTCCTTGACTAAAAAAAAACGGGTTGGCTTTACCTTTTTTTTTTATTAGCACTTCTTGCAACCAAAAACACAGACTCTGCTCTCTTGCAATGCAACCATCATCATATATGTAACATGTAACAAACAAACAAAAAACACGCATTAGTACATTACATTATATCCTATATACCTCACACCTTTTTGCCAGGGATGGGATTATGGGATACACACACAACAACATGATATGATAATAATGTTTTGGTGGTATTAGCATGGGAATATAATACTAGTTGGATTGGATGGACGGCTAATAATATTGGTGAACTGAGCTAACAAGACCTGCCTGCCTGCACCTGACTCTCAAGTTGTTGTGGTAGTAGTAAAATAGTAATAATAATAAAAATCAATGCAAAAAACGTACATTGTGTTTTTCTTTAAAAGCTGAATCATCCCCATTCATCGTCGTCGTTCGTCGTGTCCACCTTTCTTTGCCATGCATTATTATAACACCACCACCTCGTCATAGACCTCATCATCATCATCATCATCATCGTGGTCCTCTGTTTTTTATATATTCTTCTAATGCTTCGTCGTCACCACCTCCATCAATAACAACAACAACTACTTAAGTAATAAATAATAAATAAAAAACACGAGACGAGAATCTCCCACTTTAAAGCACAGCTAGCTACAGTAGTGGTGTTCTGGTGTTGTGCAGTGGAAAGGATATTTACAGTTGGTTTTTTGTGTGCTCCTCCTGCTCCTCCTCATCATCATCATCTTGCTCATTTCATTGATATTTTTGGCGATATTATGGCTCACTAAAACAACAAGTATGTAACGTAACACGTAACGCATTTATTATTAACGTGTGTTGTTGTGTATACTGTATATATGATATACATGATGTGCGGGGATTACTCATTTTTCATTAGCATATTTTTTTTGTAGATATATTTGCAATCACTCGCTCATCATCATCGTCATCATCATCAAAAACAGTTTTGTCCTTTTAATTCTTGTTGTGTAAAGCAAAGTTGTGTTAAAGTTGTTGTCGTAGTCGTGGAGTCTCCGCCTTGCTCCTCCTGCCTTGCAGCCTGCGCACCAACAATTTAATAATTCCGTTTAAATATTGATAAAAGTAGTATTTTTTGTTCATAATACCATCCATCCTGCTCCCTCCCTGCTGCTCACTTTAAAAAAAAATTATCATAATTAGGAAATCCCCTGGAATAATTGCGAATTTAGTTGGAGGAGCTATAATTACGGTATTTTTTTTAAAAAAAAAAATACGTAATTGATTGATTGATTGTGGACTAATGTTGAATGTGATCGTCGTCGTCGTCGAGGAGAGAGGAGTTTCTTAAGTAAGAGGGTAAGAAAGATAGAAGCGGTTGTAAATATACATGACGCAAACTAATAAAAGTTGATGTTTGTAGAGTTTTTACCTATAACATTTACGACGAGCTAGTATAAAGTGTGTGAAAGAAGATTGAGAGTTTTTAAGAAAAAAAAATTGGCCTCGGTTCAATTTAGTCATCATCAGTGTTTTGCAGAAGGGAATAAGAGCGTCCAGCAGAGCGTGTAAATTAATCACCATTGTTTTAAGTAGTGAGTGAGGTAATCAAAAAGAGGTGTTCATATATAACGGAGTTGGATTTAAAAGTGGAATATACAAGGCCGACGACAACGCTGCTGGAGGAAGTAGTAGTATAAAACTTAGCAAAGTCTCTAGTGAATGGTGAGTGAGGCTTCCTAGTTGGCTCATTTTGGAATTAACACAATAATATGCATTTTTATTAATGTTCCATTTGTGATACCTGTTTAAAACATATTGTTATTGCTTGTTTTGTTGTATTATTATTTTGCTGACTAGGTGGAGATAGACAAAGAAGAGCCAATAATTGCCCAGCGGGAATATCTCTGACCATTTTGTGGAGTGGAGTACCACACGCGTTGCCTCCTCCGTCCAACCAAGCAAACGGCATAATTTAGTAGGTGGAGTTTTGTGATACAAGAGCCTGTGATTTCATCTACCCTTACAACGCAATAATAAAAAAAAAGATTTCAAATAGTTTCATCAATTATAAAGTAATTCAGTAAGTCATATAAGAAAGTTGTCTCCATACACCATAATTTTTTTAAGTTAATTAAAAAACACTTGTGTTGTGTGTGTCGACGAATGTTTCATTAGAAATATTTTTTGTATCTGACTTCTTTCTAGCAGCAAAAAGTATTAAAATGTCGACGCCAGCACGACGCAGACTGATGAGAGATTTCAAAAAGCTACAGGAGGGTACGTGTACAATAATAATATGAACATTGTCACGCTGTGCATCAATCATGTCGTTACTAGTTACTCTGAAAGTTGTATTTTAAGATGAGTAACGTGTTGAAATTGAAATTGTGTTCACAGATCCTCCATCCGGTGTTTCCGGAGCTCCTACTGATAATAACATAATGCTATGGCATGCCATAATCTTTGGGTAAATATTTTTTACTATTTGACTATTCGTCGGGTGTACTAATTTCGGCTGGTGGTAATTATAGTAGTAGCAGTATATTTGAGTAAACATAACATTTTATTGAAATTTATATAGACCACATGACACTCCTTTTGAGGATGGAACGTTCAAACTATCCATTGAGTTTAGCGAAGAATACCCAAATAAGCCACCAACGGTACGATTTCTGTCCAAGATGTTTCATCCAAATGTGTATGCAGATGGGGGGATTTGTCTAGATATTCTTCAAAATAGATGGTCACCGACGTATGACGTGTCTGCCATTCTTACTTCAATACAGGTAAGAAAAATTAATTGACAGCATATAAATAAATACTTGTGAATATGATTTTAATTAGCATTTGTGTTTTACTAAATAATTTTTTATGCAGTCTCTCTTAAGCGATCCAAATCCCAATTCCCCTGCTAATTCGATGGCAGCGCAATTATATAAGGAGAATCGCCGAGAATACGAAAAACGCGTGAAAGCCTGTGTGGAACAGTCATGGGCTGACTAAAAATTAAAAAAAAAGCACGACATCTTTCAAAAGCCAATTGTCAATCTCAAGGAAAAAAAAATTATTCACTTCAGTAATTATACATAGGTCCCTCAGTACGTACGCAACCAATACTGGATATCGCTCAGCGGAGTCATATAATTGCAAGTATCAACATATAACAATTATTAAATGTTCATCTCAACACGATGTTCGGAATCATTGCCTGTTTTTCGCTTAACTCAATCCCGACAAGCTCACACAATAAGCGTTTCTGTCTATGCAAATGAGTTGTAGCTTTGGTTTTGTCAGTTTTTCATAAAATATTAGATTATATATGGATACATATAGGTAGAGAGAGAGATACATTAATACATGGCGAGTGAATCGATTTAATACTACCCGTGCCAATCCAACCAATACTTTTCTATTGTCAACAACACCGATATTCGAGAGAGAGAGAGAAAAACCGATCTGAATCTTATATGAATGAAATTGATTGATTGGATTGATATATATAGACATATTTGTGCTGCTCTATTATTATTATTATTATAAACATTATTAACTATCATTGTTATTATTATTGTTACGATTACTATTTAGTATAACGTGTATTATAGTGGCGTGTAGATGAAATATTATTTCTTAAACCTCACATTTTATTTAATTTAATTGATTCCCTGCTCTGATCAGTATGGCATATTTAGCATGTATTACCTTCTTTGATGATTCTGTTCTTTATTTTTATTTTTAGTATCTGAATTTGTAAATATCATTGTGTAAAAATATAGTATACAAAAATAATCAAAGAAATAGCAATAGGTAATGTAACATGAATTGCATAATAATAATAGTAATATATTGTTCTTAGAGAAAGTTTTTTGTCATGATGATAAATGGCCGTTACAAATAGTGATAATGAAAGTGAAATCGCGAAATGGAACATGTTACATATTATTCTTTAGTAAAATTAATTAAACTAGTCAGTCAGTTATTATGCTCCTTGTCCCGACCCGAATAATTAATGAGGTATAGGCTAAACGTTCGTATAGAAACTAATAAATGAAAATGTTGTACCGCAAAGCAGTGTGATTTCGATGTTTTAAGTCATTTGCTGTAGCTGCTGAATGAAGTGCTCATCAATTTGTTTCATATCCAACTTGTTATGCATATTAACTAACGCAAGGCAAAAAGGCAAATTTTAGCATTTAATTAGATTAACCAAATTCTCTGATTTTCTAGTTGTATAGTATCTTTCCAAGTTCCACACATGGCTATTACTTTCTATTTATTGTATTTGGCGTTGACACTAATTGTATATATAATTGCATTTATCAGGTGCAGATTAGTGCAACGGCTTTCGTACTTTTTATATGACATGCGAGAAGCGAGTGCGCGCGTGCATTCTGGCTAAATGTTTTGTTATTTATGAAGGGAATACGAATGATAATTTAATATTCAGAAATGTAGATTTGGAGGTTTTTCAAATTTTTATTTACCGCATTCAATAATTAAGGACCCGATAACTAAAGATACCTTGAAGCTTACTTTTTCAAATATATAATTCTGATTTCGGGAATCGCTATAAGATAAAAAATCGTCCGTCATTTGCAAGCTGTGCGCATATTTCAATTTTGTTTAAGTGACAATCTACAGGGTTTCAGTTTGCTATTAGAAACCACATAAATACAAGACATATATATTCAGCTTCGTTGTTTTTAGAAAATACTTTGCACTAATTTTAAAAGTAAAAATATTCCAGTCCGTCGGGTCCTTAACTAGCATATTACTTTGATATATTACATGTTAATTGGATTTACGCTTAACAATTTCTTAAAACATGCAATTTTTATTAATTGGATTTACTCCTAAAATTTCTTGATAAGGCACAGAAAGCAAATAATGCCTCAAGTCGGTGGAACCACATTTTACAAGGAACCTTGCATTAGCCCAAGTTCATGAAGGTACGCAATAAACAGCTTCGTCTAAAAACACAATAAAAAGCAACACAAAATATATATATGAAAGTTGTATTACTCAAATTAACATAATAAATATATTTATCTATACCAATTAATGGCTTATGCATGACTTACCCCAACAATATAATTTCGCTTGCTAAGCTTCTCGTTTTGGGAGTGAGCTCCATCATCAGACTGACCCATTGGCAGGAGCATCACATTCTTGCCAGTCACTTCCTGGAAGGTGAGAGTGATTGGGATGGAGCCCCCTTCACGGGTCAATATTGGCTTGACACCGTACACCATTTCGGTGGCCTTGGCAGCTGCCACGTAGTTTGGATGAGCATGGTCAGCGACCCAAGGTTTGCCACCCTGACCCATAGTGATCTATATTGCATTAAATCAAGGATAATCATTTCTCTGAGGTTTTGTACCTAAATTACATTATTAACGCGCGGATTATTGTGCACATACAGTAAGTTTATTAGGAGTTCCTCGTTCAGCCCATTTTGCCTCCAAATGTTTCGTCACAATGTCTTTAATCTTCTCTGGAAGTTGGTTAGGGACCAGT
>JAANSN010001638.1:0-31371 GCA_036850665.1 Dicranocentrus wangi
TATACAGGCAGTAGTAGACCTACCAGGATCACCTTTGAATTGAAGACATGATGATTGAGTTAATTAACAATGAACACAAGTGCAGAATAATTACGCTGTTTTTATTAATAATCAAGGTTACACACACTATAGTATTGCTCCAATTTTCCACATGAGTACGAAAAACAATAGTGTGCGAAGAGTTCGAAGTCTCTGACAGAGCTGCGTAAGTATGCAATTCATATAGGTAGGTAGTAGTTGCTTTGTTTTAGTGAAACGTGATGTACACTGTGTAATTCATCATCATCGTCATATGTGCAAAGGGTGCCAAAAGGGAGGAAAAGGGTATACTCTTTAGGAGAAAAAAGGATATATTTTTGTTACAATATTTAGAGAGAGAGAAAAAAAAGGGATTCCACCCATTTGGTCACACTTACCTTTGGAAGTGACGCCAAGCATTGTTGCTTCACATCCCAAACGAGATCATGTTTATAAAACTGGAGGCACTTGTGAATGTTGAGGTCAGGAACGTGTATGCGGATTAACACGGCACCTCCCCCCTGATCCTCTTCACAACCGCCGGAAGCCTCCTCGTCACACATTTTCAGTTTTTAAAATTCTCTTGCCTGAGTATTTGTGACTGAGTGAGAGTCCCTGTCTTCACTCTCAATCAACTTTACGCTTCCTCATCACTGTAACACAAAAAAACAACAACAAAATAAATACAAACACTGTTTATCATCACACATATATTATTGACGTTTCATAGCTGACTGACTGACTGACTGAGTAAGTGAGTAAAGCACGCAACTGCAATCATTTTCTTGGTTGGTAGGTGCTGGTGGTGCTACTGTTGTCGGGTAAGTAAAGTTGTTGATGGAGATATGATTGAAAGCTAGAGCCAAGTTCATGTTCATTTCAGTTTTGAGCAAACAGTTTTCTTCGACGAGAGCATATAAAAAAGAAGCCCTCGACAACACAGTCTTTATAAAATCAGTTGGTGTAGAAAATCAGTTTGTTGCCAGTTGTGGTGATAGGCAGGTGAAAGGACATATATGAGGTATCAAAAAATCACCTAGAGACGCGTTCTTCTTCTTCTTGCAATACTGATGATGAATGCAAAATGCAGCCAAGTCAGCAGAAGAAGAAGAAGAAGAAGAAGATTAGGTAGGAGTGATTATGATGTGGTGACCAATTGGCAGGTCACGAAAGGGTTCCATTTTTTCCCACTTTACAACAAGACAGATTTTGTATTATGTTACAGGCAGAGTCGAATTTTTGTCACCACCAAAATCTATTATTATTCTAGCCACTACTTATTCTACCATCATCCAAGTATTAATAAAACAACAACACTTATATACTTAAGTATTTCCCTTTTTGTCTCACTTCACGTTTTGTAAACAGACAACTTAATGCTCCAGACAAGTTGATGGTAGTAGACTGGTAGACTGTGTGAACGTACGTACCTACGTACGTACGTATTCCTAGAAAACGAACTACGTACACTTCACCGTGTCCCTACAAAATATAATAAAAAAACGTTAAGTTGGACGAAAGGGTATGAAAAATTTGGCGAAGCCTTTCCAGGGAAAAAATTAAACTGGCAGCAGCAGTCTACAAAACTCTTCTGGCTGGAAAGCAATGATAAATATTACTTTACTTGTGCCATCAACCTACAACCGATTTCTAAGGCAGATAATAATAATAACAAACAACAACAACAGAGAGTTGTGTTGTGTTGTTGTGTGAGCAAAATTGTGATATGAGCTGGATGGATGGAGGAGGATTCCCTAGCAATACACTGATTTTTGAAAGGGAGATGAACTGGGAATGAGGAGAGATGTGTGTGTAGGTAGTATATAGATAGACAGACACACAAAAAGACGTGCTACACAAACGAAAGTTATAATAATAATAATACATATATGAGCAGCGAGCCCGTGTAGATGTGAGTTTGATCAATGAATCTCTCCATCCGACGGAGTTACTCTGTGCAAGACTCGTGAACTCCCGGATTTTTCGGATCCACACTACAAATTTCCTACTATGGATTGAGTTTTTTGGCCCCTTCCAACAACACCAGGCGGGCGAGACCGAGTTCTGACGACAAAGTTGAGAAGAGAAAAAAAAATAGAGAAAGAGTCAGAGATAGTGTAGTAGTACATGATGAACATGATGCTGAGATGGAGGTGGAGCTTTATACTTTTCTATTGTCTCCAGAGCGTTTATGTACAATAATATATATACATCGTAATAATGATATGTAATATCCATATAAAAGTTAGTAGAAGCTAAGCTACTACACATATTACATATATCCTTTAGTTTTCTAAAGCTTTTCCACCACCTAAAAGTTATATTCGGTGGTTAGGTATAAATTTAAGAGAGCGAGACATAGACATGGTTGGAATCAAATCATCATCGTCGTCATCATCATCACTATCACCCACCACCACCACCACCACCACCGCTACTACTATCTTGTGCATACATCTCTTTTGCTCCAAAGTTTTCAACCCGAGCGAGAGAGGAAGAGTGAGAGGAAGCAGTGAACACTTGAAAATGTGTAAAATGTGGAATGCCCACATAGATAGTTACAATCCTGGCTGGGGTACCGGTTCAAAGGAGAAAATCCTTTTGTTCATTTCGCAACTTTTCACTATACTACTTTTTTTCTACTTTATCCATGTACCCCTTCCTTATTGTATCGCCGACATCATCCTCATCCTCGTATATATACGTATACGTTGTGTCACCAAAGTTGAAGTTCCTCTTTGGACAAAAGAGCTTCCTAAACAGAAGAATAGATATACCTATATAAAATGTGAGTGAGTGTGTGTGTGTGTTTGTTCTCCTGTGCGTAGTTTCATATCTCTTCCTCGACATCTGCCTACCACTTTTGCCATATAACATTAATAAAATAAGTAGTAGTCAACTCCAAACTTGGTAAGATTGTTTGCATGTGTTCCAAGAGCGAGCTAGCTAGACTACCTCCTGGTTTGATATGTTTTGCCTTTCCATCTGGCCAAGGGTATAATAATCTGCAGCCTACTTGATTCTTTTTTATCATTCCATTTCTCGCATATCTCGTTTAGGAAGAAAAAAAAATGCCAACCTCAAATATATATTTTTTTTTATTTGTCCATAAAGGATTTACAAACAGAGTGGATTTTCCTGCAACTCATTTTGTCTTTAGTGTCAACACACAGAGCTCTCACACTTAATGACTCCAATCCAATCATTCATCTCCCCTCGACATCATCACCAGCACCACCACCACCACCTGATTGGTATGACACTAAGGAAGTTTTGAAAAAAAACTTGATCACATAGCCCTTTATTCAATTTTTCAAGGTTTGCTAGGCTACGTAGGATTTGTCGTTGCCATTAATGGATTTCACGCAGGATTAATTATCCTGACACAATAGAGCTAATGATTTAACGAACAGAACTGACTTGTTGTGTATTATTAGTGCTCATTCATTTTTTAATAATGTTATTAGCGCATTGTTCTCCATCTACGTTTAATCTCTAAGCGAGCGATAAAAAAGCAGACCCATACATGCAAATGGAAAAAAATGTGATAGATTTGTGCTGATGTTGCCCTAGGTGATTGAACGCTAGATCACCAAACCATTTCATGGTACGCGTACGAAAAGTGACCACCACTTTTGACCACAACAACACTCACTCGCCATACTACTAACAACAATGAAGCTTATAATAATTTTTCTATTTGACTCAATGAGAGAGCTTATCTCTGCGAAAAGAATGTGCGATGATGTGTTTGTGTGCGTCTCTGGGCGCAGTTGTCCATATCTCTAAAAACTAGTTCTTTTTGTGTTGGTGTGTGGCTTAAGAGAGCTCCTTGTTATGACGTTAGGTTATTATTACCACAATGAGGTGCGACACGTATTTGCCGCTGAACGATGTTTTATAAGTACGAAGAAGAATCCTTGAATCAATCTGCTCCAATGCTTTTCGAACAAACACACACACACACACACGAACGCCATATGATGTATGACAAAACAGGAGCCCCAGTGTGACCAGTCATATAACCATCATCATCCTCAATCCATGCAACCATGTGTAGTATTCATAAAAAAAAGTTGCACGGCTCTAGAGTGTAGGGTTGCTCCTCTATCATCATCTTGATGAGCAAAAATTATCAACTGACCAAATTGCTGGACAAACATTTTTGCAGCTCGTCAGACTCCCCTCGGTGGACAGGGATGTAATTGCTAATGGAAATCTTTTTTATTGTAACCGCTCGACAACGCCCAAAGCAATTACTTCTTCCAGGGATGTAATTATGACCATATGGCTTTTGCGACTTAATGTAATACCTCCTCCGTTGGACAAACCTTATAAGCCTCTCCAAGAATCCTCACAGCAATCGCAATCCTCAATACTTGTTCATCTGCCGAGGTACACATAAAACTCGTGTGTGCAGTAGTAATAACATTAGCATTGGCATTGCACTTGGACATGCTATCAGTCAGATCAGATCTGTTCGTCATTTACGAAGAAGAAGAAGATGATCATTTTATAGAGAGAGAACAGATGCAGATGTAAAGTGATAGACAGAAAAGCTGCTACTTCCACTCCGCATGCATGCTATAATAAACACAATTACAGCAGTAAATCTCAACACAGTGGCACATTTTCCAGGCAGATGTAAACAAAAAATTGAAGAGATTCGTCTTGCCACTATTAAACTGAGAACTATCTAAGTAAGCCTCCTCGCTTCATTTGCCGAGTAAATCAATCCCAAATTGTAGGAAAATGGTTTTCCTTTTGCACTCTAAGCCCATCATATAATCAGCAGCAGAAGCACACATTTTCATAGGGAAATTATACGAGAGAGAGGGGCAAAAAACTTGATTTATTTTGCAGGCCAACAAGTTCTTCTTCACTTTACTCGAGCCCTATACACAAAAAAAAACCAGCTATAGCACTCTGTGACTCCTCTCCTCTCCATGTCCACTTTGAAACAAATGGATTGCATCAGTCATAATCATGGATGTTAAAAACGGCAATGTGTCAACACATCTACGTGCTCCAAACACCATGTTCCCATTTTGCTGCAATATATAAAACTCCACAAGTCAAGACTTAAAAAGAACTGTTTACAATCACTTCATAAAATCAACAGTTACAAGTTACAACTTACTACAAGTGTTTGCTTAACTCTTCTACCCCGACGGGGAGATTATGTAAGAAAAATAATAATGGAGGGATTCAGGATGCTCTCTATGTAATCTCCTCTGCTTTTTTACTGCAAAATCTCCCTTGCTCACTTTTTTCCCCCTCTTGTTCTTTTTCGCAGCACAACCAGAAAGAAACAGCAAAACTCGTACAACATGGGATCAAAAGACCAAGATAATTCAAATAGATTAAGAGAGCAACAAGCACAGGCCACACAAGTAAAATATTCTCAGAACATAACTAGATAGTAGTACAAGTGTTCTTCAAGTGCGTACATGAATGAGAGAAGTTGAAGGTCTGTGGCAAAATGATGTGGAGTGAGGGGAATATGCTTGCTTTAGAAAAATTCGAAATTTACAATATGGCTCCGATGGGGAAAAAAAGATGACATGATGACGACACGAGAATATAGGACACTTGGAGGGCAATAAATTTGAATTATCATGATTTGTTTAAGAATTCACAAGAGTTGAGCCACCGCACAGTGGTTTCTTACCAAACTCCACATGGTTGCTCTCTCTCTCTCTCTCTTTCTGATTACCTTAGCTACCCTTAATTTCAAACTAGCACTCATTGTCAGTTCATTTATTTATAAACTGAAATCGAGTCTACAGCAGCGGTTAGCTCACTGTCTCTTAATACCACAAGAAGAAAGAAATGGTATGGTTTTTTTTATTGTATGTCTTCTTCTTCTTCTTCGCTCGCCGTCCGTCCGCCCGTGAAGTCGCAGAGACAAGTGAAACACACGGTAGTAGCAGCAAAATGACATGAGATACTTGCTTGCCGAGACTGCTGTATATTGAACCTCAAAAAGCCGTGTCTCACGACGACTACCCAATGTAGTCACGATAACATCAGAGCGTCACTCAAAAGCATATTAAATCCTTAAGGAACCCATATTAAAGTTGGGTTAGCTGCTGCTGCTGGTCGAGCTCTCAAAGGAAAAAATGAATATTATATCTGCTTTAATGCCATCATTGCTACTGTAATTTTACTGTCATGATAAATTTAAGAAATATGAAATACCATTAGATTTCATATTATAGGCCAAGTTCATGGCATTTCCCAAACTAGGCTTTGCCATTTTTTTCTCTTCACAACTTTAGCTCCGCGCAGTTTACCTGACATTATTCCCTAATGAAAATTCTTTGTTGCGTGGACTTGCGTGCCTATTTTATCTACAATAATAATAAGTATATATGACATTGTGCGTTTAGTTTATACGAGTCTAACGTTTTAATCCCCTCATCAACCCTCATGTTTTAAATATTTAGAATGTAATATGTACGTGTAATGTGCTTTATCTTTCAGTTCTGCGTATCACGCGTACAGTTAAATGGGCTGTGTCTTTTGAGTCAGAAAAGAACATTTGTTTCTCTTTACATTTGAAGGACATGAGTAAGATCAAATGACGACTTTTGAGAGACTCGCTCGCGAGTCTACTACTGCTACATACCTTTTAATTCCGTGTACCTACCTGGCAGGCTGGCTAATATAAGCATTATACCTACAAATAGGAAGTTTAGCTTTGTCGTTAACACTTAACAGCTTCATTATCAAACAACTGAGCCGTAAAAAGAGGTCTTTTTACGGCTCAAGTCGAACTTTGTATGCTACACTAAAAGAGGCTCGATTCGTTTTGTAAGAAGACTGCCGTAATCATTTATTACTTTTTATCGGATACTTACAAAGTCATACTTCTGAGAAATTCTCTTGATTGTCAATGACTATTGCTTCTTTTGCCAACGCAAAACGTCTGTATCAGCAGATCTGATGGCATGATAGGAGAACTGCTACACGAGGTGGTTTTAAATGATAGTTGAACAAGCAAGCAAGCGGTAAGGTCATCATCTAGTCTAGTCCTCTCATCTCATACAAACCCGAATCTACCAGTAATTAAATTGACTAAAAACTTGATACATCCTTTTGACGCTCATGCAATCAACAGTGCACGTTTCGTGTAAAAACCAACAAATCTACTTTGTCTTGACGTTGTTGTGTCCCAAACAAGCACTGTGTAAATAGTACATAGTACATACCATGCGGGATCCTGCGTGAATTCATTTTTCCACACAGTTATGCCACACAACAAACCCAACTGCATATTTTGCCGGCTGCATTTGCATATTTTCAGATAGTTGAAAAATTAGCACCCTATCCATTCGAATGACTATGCATGCTACGACTAACGACTATGACTTGGATTGTTATAACTGTAAGAAGGGTATGAATATATATGGTATATGCGTACCTGTCCTCGGAGCTTACGAACAACCGAACCTGGCTATCCCTTGCCATATAAACAGCAGCGGCAGACAAAACGGGATATGGGAATTCATGATTGGCTACCAATTGGCTGAGATGCACTAGTGACAAGTTAATTAATTGAAGGCAACACAAGATGAAAACACACGAACAAGAAATCCTTTTCTCTCAAGACACAAGTCGGTCGGACTGGATATTTGCAAAAGTTATTCTGCTGCTGCTGATCCTTCGTACCGATATGCGATACCATGCCTTCCTCAGCCCGAACGAAAGGCACCATTTCTCCTATTGAAAAGCACATCAGTAGTGGCTGGCTGCTGCTTCTTCTGCATCACATCTGGGCAAAAAGTGGAGACGGAAAAGGTTTCTCAGTAGACACATAAAAAGATACATTTATGTGTCCCCCGTCCGCCCCTCTACATTACGAGTGCCATCAACATTTAGCCATTTTGATTCGATTCCGGAACAAGAAAGAAATTGGGCAAGTCGTAAAGTGCAATAGTAAAAGTGGCTGAGGGGCATTGCGGAAAATCCAAAATCGAAGAAATTGATTTTTTCCACCTTAGGAAAGCAATAAGTGTTTGGCACAACAGCAACTGCTTATTTATCTTTCATGCAAGTGTTATATAGACATGTGGAGCGGATGGTGAACAAACCCACTCCAATTTATACAAGTGGAGTGAAGATTACCTAGAGAGAAAACAAGACTATCCAGCAAGAGTAAGAGCAAGAGTGTATTAGAGTATCTGTGTGTAAAAAAAATAAGGATTGACGCCAGAATGGCTACGGCACTCTATCACATACCAGTTTTCGGCTTGGAACTCCCAAATATTGCTAAGCTGTGCAGCTTGTGAGTTCAGTCGAAAAGCCTTTAAAATGCCATCGTGAATAAATGAACTTATAGATGGATAAAACGCGCCCCTGCTTGCTACTCGACTCCAGTAAAGATGTGGACCATTCCATTAGGGAAAGCCGTGGTCCGCCCGCAGGTAGTGTGTCCACCGTGAAATGAGTAAAGCCCTAAGCGATTTCCAGGTCGGATTGGATACTTTCTCAAAGCGGGGAACAACTACTGCGTTGTAATAATAATACGTCCTCCCTCCTCATTTAGAACTTTTAGTAGTAGTGAAGGCTTTAGTTCGTTAGTAAGATTTGCACAGAAATCCAATATATAATAATAATAATACTTAATACCGCCGTGTGGATTCCGTCACGGCCTCAAAACCCCATGCATGCCGAATGTTCATAACGATAAGAAAATCGATGCATCTTCAAACATGCACAGTCTATCGACATCACATCACATTTGTTGAAGCCTGCCAAATCAAGAAATTATACTGCGATAACTGCACATATCATGAGTCAATATCAATAGGTAATAATACCAAAATATATGCATGTTGCTAAAACATTATTACTGACGTCGGCTGTTTAAGCGTAATGAAATAGGTTAAAACGAAAAGGGTGAGGGGGAAGTCCAAGTAGTAGTAGTAGTACCAGACCAGCAAGAAAGGAATGATATGATGTGGTGGCAGGCAAGTAGAGAAATACGGTGTTCTGGGTTGCACATGCCAATTTTCATGAGAGTCACTCTTTCAACACCCGACCGACCCATACAGGCCACTACACACAGTTCACATCGATCAAGTAATCAAAGAATTTCACTCACTCCTGTTAGCGAATAGGACACACAAATGAGCATTGGCAACTGTTTCTGACTGCCTGGCTGCTGCTGATGATGATGATGGTAAGTTGTTGTAAGTTGCAAGTAAGTAGCATCACTCACTACTACTATTAGTCAACAACAAGTTTACAACTCACCCTTTTACTTGGTTCGTTCGTCGTTCGTAGAAAAGTCCCATTCCTGAACAATGAATGGGCACCACACTCGGCACATAAAAACTGATACCGATGCTGCTGCGATGTTAACAAAGATAAATTGAAGAACATCAAAAACAATTCATGCCTTAACATGTTCACGTACTTCATGTCTGTTTCATTACTAAGTGTTTCCAACTGGTGGTGACAAACATTCTTTGAATGGTCTTTCCTGTAATATGTGTGTGTTGTTGCACTACAAGTACAAGCTCATAAATATTTCGTATTAACATATCTCCTATAAAGATTCGCTTGTGGATTACATGATGATGAGGGAAGCTGCTGACTGACTCAACTGAACAACAGACACCACGAGCGAGCGAGCGAACCCTGAAATGTGCATCCCAGCCAGCACTCCTTGACCATTTGCATCATCATCAGATTTTGCAATAATGAATGACTACTGTTGACGATATTATGTTATGTTATTTCAAATCAACCAGTTGTAACCAACGCCCTTGTACAATAAGCTAACATTATCATAATAAAAGTTTATAGACGAGGGTAAAAACTTGACTGCAGCTTGTTTGTAAAATATCTCGAATTAAATTATTTTTGTCAGAGGGAACAGGTATGTGTGTCGGGGAACGGTAAACTGTATCAAACCAATTTTTATCCTCCTCCTCCTCCTCCTGATTGATTTCGTTTGAACGCGCAGTTTAGTATCGTTTAAAGACAAAAAGACCAGAAATATAAAATAAACCAAAAAAATCCTCACTAAGGCGTATGAAAAAGAGGTGACACTTTTGCGTCTAGTTCTAGTTGGGTTTTTCTGGATATATGCTGTGTGCGTCGCACACGAAAATAACATAATTTAATTAATGAAATGGAAATAAGTGGTTGCACAAGTTGGTGGAATGTCACGAACGAACTGAAATTGGCAGAAAGCCTGCCTGCCTGCCTGCCTGGGTTTTCTACTACTACTCTACAAAAAGGCGAGTCATATGCATGTGCTGCACCAGACACTGTTAAACAATTTATGGCTTTTCGAACAGGTGTCGGAATAAAATGAATGAACCCATCACATCTGACAATAGAGAAAACTATATGGATTACATGTAAATTGCTTTGCGTATGGAAAATGGGAGATGGAAGAAGAAGATAAGACACGACACGAGATGCCTGGCAGACGCCCGAGGCTCATGATCCGAGACAGCAGGTCGCTTCGGAAAAAACATGGGATCATCGTCATCGCCTAAAAGCTTTGAAATCTATAAAGATTCTCCTCATGTGAATCGTAAGTATATATTCTGGTTGCTTCATTACGCTGCCTCACGGAATATCCTCGAATATTGCCTAAATAGTCCGCTTCAGTAGACGACCAACAAATAAGTAGGAAACAAGAATCCAGTATTTGCATTTGGTACTAGTAAACTAGAATCTGTAAGAAGATCAGCGGTGCCGGGTAGGATATTATTTGGGAGCTGGGAACAGTGTGTCATGTAAGAGGAAAATCGAAAATGTGCTATTTGATATAGCAGACACATAAATCCATCGAAAATGCATTACATTCGGATTTCAGGTTTATCCTAGGATATAAACCCAACCCCGTCACGATCGCGTTAGGCAAGTGTCAACACTGACAATCACGCGTTTGTCGCTTCAAGTGAACAACATTGAATTTATTTCTTCAACAATCAACGCCGTAGAGGGCGAGAGAGAGAGAGAGAGGGCACAATAACACGGACAAAATAAAATTCAATAAAATATCGTTCCAAAGATCTGATCATTCGAGTTTTTTTTCTCTTTATTTGATTTCACATAAGAATTTCTCCAATTTCGCATTTACCGACTTCCCGCAGTCTCTCCCTCCAACACTTGAATGCACACAAATATTCACTGATGCTTGCAGAAAAAAAACGGGTACAACGGTACACTACTACTGCTGCTGGAATCCATCAATAGCAAACAATATTATGTATCTCGAAGGATGTGCCCATATAGCCACCAACACTGGCAATACTCGAAAAAACCAGTTATTGAAAACTCATGCCTGAAAGTGTCTTTGACATCCTGAAGCGGTGGAGTGATCCCGATTGATCCTTCATATTCAATATTCTCTCATGTGAGCAGAAAGAGTCAACGAAAGAAGAAGAAGAAGAAGAAGAAAAAAAATCACTGGATAATACCTACCATTTCAGGTTACAAAACTACACAACCAACCAACCAACCAACCATTGGGTTTTCCTAGATTGCATCCATCCTTGTAAAAAAAAATCGCATCGCATGCCATAGCCATAACTCAGGGAAAAAGTGAGTCCCTATTGAGGCTATAACTATCTGTCTAGCTCACTTTATGCACATTTTTAGCCTTTCCTCTCGGCCGTCATCCTGGTGGTGGTGGTGGTGGTAGTAGTACAAGACAAGTAATATCTGAAAATCAAGTTGATGTGATGTGGTAAAGAAGTAAGCCTAGAAAGTAGGTAAGTCTCTAATACACTACTATGTACATACTATCATCATCGGTTGAATGATTCCCCCGGAAAATATATTGCAATTCCTTTCACATCCCGTTATTGACAGAAGAGTCTGACGAAAAGATTCTTCTCTACAAAACACGAACATAACATCTTTTGCACTCTCTCTCTCTCTCTCTCTCTCTCTCTGAGTCCGCAAGTCAAGTCTTCCGACTAGATTCACACACACTGCCCGTCCGTCGTCGTCTAGTATTGTTATATACTGGCTAAAAGGGAGCTTGCTGGCATGACATCCGAAAAAAAATCAAAATTCATTCTTTCTCATTCTCCTCTGCCAGTCCTCAGTCCTCCTCACCCTCTCCCTCTTACTATTTTTATTTTTATTGGCAAATATTTATATGCATAGTGTCGCAAGATGGATGAATGATGAATACATAAAAGTCTATTTTGTCTTAGATCCTGCTTGATACACACAACCTTTTTGCAATATTTATACCTCCTATTGTGATGATGGAGATAGTGGTACGTACGTGAACGGGTGGACGACGAAACCTATAATATATTATTACATTACATTCCTCTTCTTCTTTTACATACTGCTCTTTATATTCTTTCTGCAACAGTTATCTCTTTATATGATGCATTCTCAGTCACCATTCTCAATTTTCATCACCATTCAGCAGTCAGTATCGGACCATAACCGATCCAAACCAAACCTTAATCTCACTCGCCCTGGCTAGTTTATACTATAGTAGTAGTAGTAGTAGTAGTTGTAAAAAAGGAGACAAAAATATCTGCAACAATAATATCATCATCATGATCACCACCATCATGATGATCCACTATTTCCATCCACCACTCTGCGCCCTATGTACATTCGTGATTTGGTCCATTTCGTTCACTCACTCACAACAGATCAATGTATTGTACACCCTAAAGTGCCTTTTCTAGCTGATCCTAATAAAAATATAGCAAAAGTTGGCATTTTTACTAGCTTTAAATATTGCACAGCAAATGAGAATCTCTCCGCGTGGCACTCTGTCATCCCTCTGTATTAGTTGGTTAGTTAGTTACGACTCCTAACTAAACTAAGCATCCAAAAAAATGTTTGAGCTCTCACTGCCCCACGAAAAGAATGCTAAACAAAGGCTATAATAATAAAGGCCAGTCATAATCATAATATAATAATACTCGTGTCATATACCTACATAGATATTTATGTATTCAAACGTACAACATTGGACATGCCCAGGCACAAGAAAGAAGGACTAACAATCCGTAAACAAAAACTATCCGGAATTCGTCAACTTCTTTTATACGAATGTAGTTGATCGTGTTGCCACTAATGTTTAATAGTTTGATCAACTTGGCTAGAACGGTTAGAGTGGTGGTGGTAACTAACAAGTATGAAGTAAGTAGTATGATTATGATTGCATTTCAGAAGGATGAAGGAAGAAAAGAGTCTTGGGCTTCTTTTTTCTTCATATGCCCCTGCCGAGTCGGAGAGAGACTGTCAGCAAACCAGTCAATCCTTAATCTGCCCACGCACAGAATGCCATCATCATCATCATCATCATAGTCATCATGATTACATTACAAACAAGTAAGGTTGGAGTAAGCAAAAAGGAGTCGACATTAAAGGCAATTCGCAATCAGCTACTCGTTGTATTATTTAGTTAAGCTGCTTTAATACTCCCACCTGAATAAAAAAAATATGCCTCTTTGTCATTAACGAAAAGCAATAAGATGTTGTCCGACCCGCTGAGGCTGTGCAACAAGATTGTGGTGAATATATGGAGTTGGCCGTGCAATAATCGAAACTTTGCACACGATGCTCTGCTCTTTAATAATAACAACACTTGTAATTGTCGAGAGAGGGGATATGTAAGTATTCGAAAAATGCAGGGTCATGCTGACCTCTGATGTCATTGTCATTATTACATCGAAACCCATGACGAGAAAGGAAATGGTCTAGTTTTACTAAACAAATAAAAAAACCCATGCTCTGCTCTAAATATATAATATATAGAAAATGAGATCGCCGATCGGTGTGATTGAGATTGAGACTGCTTAGTAAAGTCGTCGACGACAAGAATAGAATAGACAGAATTATAATATATATAAATATATATGAGAGAGTAGTGGAGTAAGTAGTGACACTGTTTCATATCCACCACATCCATCCACCTGACTCACGATTTAAATCTGACCTGTGTTGTCAAACATGAAACTGCTATTGACACCTTGCTGTCATATATTAAATCCACAGAATGAGGAGCATGCCATCATCATAATGCCATTATTACTTTACAAATTTCATTCTTATTATTAATACATATTATTATTGAGTTTGGTTGGATAGGGGTGGTGTTATTATTATTATTACTTACTTGTCTCGCAAGATCCGACAAATTGTCCTCCTTTTAAGTTTCGTTACCGATGTCATTAACCAAAAAAAAACTGCGTCAACAAGGTCACAGGTCGTGTGAGTGACTCCCAATTTGATATATACTGTATATTATGTAATAAGAGCGTTCAAGAGTCTCTCTAATCAATTACTATATGTATGTATTATTCAACTTGAAAAACAAAATCCGCTTGACCACTGACTGACTGAACTTGTTCAACCGATTAAATACTTTTTTTTATATATGTTTTGCTTTCTGTGACCGACCGAGTGCCGAGGAGGAGAAGAGGAATGAATACCAGTTTCAACTTATCCAAGTGACACTCACATCCGTCAGTTGTGTCTCTCGTCTGTGTTCAATTCACTCCGTCAACGTTTTGTCACATGCATGTCAAATGATGAAACTGGTAACTGACTGAGTGACTGACTGACTTTATAAACAAGCCAGAGGGTCGAGCGAGAGGAGAGCAATTTATATTGTATATATGTATCCCGACTTTTGTTGTTGTGGGGAATTTAGTTAGGCAGGGGAAAGACTCACTGATTTCACACGTTTTGACGTACTACTTAAACTACCTTCTCCACTGAAAGTCACAAAACCTTGAGAGAGTATATAAAATCCCTAATAATTATAATTGACAATACCACATGCAAGGTTCACTCAACTGTCAAATGACCAATTCAAGTTTTATAACAAAAAAACCAACAACAAAACTTCAAACTTGACTCTCTCTCCCTGTCTCTGTCCAACAATATCAACGACAATTGGAACTTCCGAAAACGATAAACAACTCGACAACGTTGAACACGTCGCGACGCGAGCGAGGACACACAATTTTACAGAGTTTAGAGATTCACTGGGAAATTGGCGTTTAATCCCCTTATTAGCTGACACAATACCACCACCACCTTCAAGCCTCTCAAAGTTGTAAAAGGTGAAGAAATGTCAGTTTAACCATATACAATAATAATAATAATATAGGTTGTAGGTGGATCGAATATCGATTCCAGCACAGCTCATTGTCCAGCCCACCGACCACAAAGTCAATTACATTACAGGTGCAATAATGCACAGAAAAAAACAAACACCACCGCACCGGTCGGTCGTCCACCAACCAACTGAGAGTTAAGTCACCACCTCTTCTGGAATTTTTTTTTCTTGTAATACGAGAATTCACTCCACCCTATTCACTATTATACTTATATTTCTCTCGCTACTAATCGGCGTGGCTTGCCTCTGACTGATGATGGGATCGACAGGGAATAAAAACAGTTTGAGCCAATGTATAAACTTGGACATATAATAAACACTATGTCAACTATACAAATTAATACAATCAACAATTCAATTATTCACAAACCAGCCAACTTCTATCTAATTTAAACTGTCATCCTCCTTTGTCCTTCCCAATCAAGTATAATATGAATATATCTATATATATAAACCGAAACTGTCTCTATAATTACACTACATCATCATCTGCCGCACTAACTAAAACCGTACTACGATTTGATTATATTTATTTACGGAGGAATACGATTGACGATTGAAAAACGTTTACAAAGTCTTTCCTCCTCCTCTATTGACAGCTAAAAACATCACTTTTTCTGTCCACAACGACAACAAAAATTTTCGGCTCTCTCAACAAAAAAAAATGTTATGATGACGACGACGGTGAGGAAAAAGGTGTGAGGTCTTCAACTTTTTTTTGGCTCGTGTTTTTTTTGTCCCTATTTATTTTTGTTATTAAACCTTTTTCTCCTCTTTAACCTTCCACCTTAGTCAGCCACGACGGGGACAACGACACTTGCTACAATTCTACTCCTCACCACCGTTGTTTTTTGACGGGAAAATATATATTTTATTTGATGATGATGATATTCCCTTTCGCTCACAAATGACAAAAGAAAAAAAGCTCCTCCAATAATAATATATATATATATATATATCAAAAATGTTTGTGTTCTTTTTCCCGTGTGTTCCTCGTCGGGAGGGAAACCAACACTGAACACGGATATAATAATAATAATAATAATAGTATTATACAACTTTATACGGAAAAAATAAAGAATGGAGGGAGCGAGCGAGAGAGCGAGAAGGAGTTAGAAAAAAACTCCTCCGAGGACTCTACATATATATATATAGGTATATAATATGGGTTTTAGCACGTTTTTCGGAAGTGCAGAGAAAAAGCAACATCAATAATAAAAAAAACTGCAATGAACTCTTTGTGTCTCGGAGTTTAGTTGTGTGTGTGTGTGTGTGTGTGACTGACTTTTTTGTGTTTTATGTTCAATGTGTGTTATTATTTTATATGACCAGCAAGGTATAGATTATTTTTTTTCCACACAGCTAGCTAGAGAGACAGACAGATACCAACCAACACCAACAACACCGAGAGACTCAAACGAACGACTGCCTTGCTCGCAGACGAAACAGAGACTGAACCAGCTTTTGCCTACAACAACTCCACACTCTCCAAAGAAGAAAATAAAAAAACTCCACAACACACACACTCTGGCTGCTGCTGCTGCTGCCTCCTTCTCGCCGCCGCGCTATATAGGGATATGATGATATAAGTATGATATTTCATTTGATGATATATCAGCAGCAGAAGAGAGGAGAGGAGTCTAGAGGGCCGACAACGACGAGAGAGAGACCAACAAGACCACCGCACCGTTTCGTTCATAATAACAAAAACGCGGAGGAGAAGTAAGTAGAGGAGAAGAGAAGAGAGACGAGGACGACGACGACGACGACGAGAGAGAGAGAGCAGAGGAGGAAAAAAAGCCTTTAAAAAAGAGCTCTACTACAATATGTTGTTGCTAGAGAGAGATACGGACCGAACGTTTTCATATGAGTTTGTATATATATATATTTATTCTTCGAGTAGTCGAGCGAGAGAGGAGAAGTTGGAGTTTGGATGGAAGTGAAAAAAGGCATTTTTGCTTTTTTGGTTTCCCTTTAAAAATATGTATATGGAGAGAGAGAGAGAGAAAAAAAAGCTTTACTCTCTCGTAGCTTGATTAAACTAAATACAAAACAACACTACTGCTGCTGCAATATGCAACTCTAAGGCTGTGGCTCTTCTGTACTACTACTATTTAGAGAGATGGGGAATAGGAGTGGATTTGGAGGAAAAAGGTTTTTTCTGTTTTAAATGTTAAATACCTACGCCTTACATTTAAAGGAGGAAAAAGGAGATGATGTTGTTTTTTTTTAATTTTGCCATATACACATAGCGGCTAGTTTGCTGTGTACACAGAAAGTGCTGGGCTTTTGCTTCGAACGAAACGAAGGAGATGATGATATGATGGCAAAGCCAATGTGAATCGAATGTTTTAGGCATGTGAGAAAGCCGAGAATGACGAGGTGGTTGATGGTGGTGGTGTGGTGGTGGTGTAGAGACACACGGTGGAGAAGGGGCTTAATATGCATATGCAAGCACATAAAAGTAAAGCTAGCAAACAATTTTTTTTCTTTCTTCTGCCTTTATGTTCATTCCGTATTCCAACCACCATCCATCCCATTGCAACTTGTCCACTGAATACAGAGGAAAAAAGGAGTATAGGTAAATATATAAAGAAAAATGGGCAGTAGTGTTCTTCGAGAGAGAGGTTCGAAACACACTTTTTCCAAGCAGCGAGCCAGGATAGCAGTAGTAGTAGTATAGTATGAGCTTTAGTCGTCGTCTCTGCCTGGGAGAATGTACGTGTGTGTGACTACTTACTCCGCACCACTCGTGTGGTATACATGTAATAGAATTTGATAGATTCTCTCTGGGTGTATGAAAAACCAAGGGAGAGAAGAAGAAGGAAAAAAAATTCTCTACTTTTCTGTAACTCTCCTTTCGTCGTCGTCGTCGTCGTCGTAGTGGTCGTAGTCCTCATCGTCTTCTTCTTCTCTCTCCTCTCCTCCACTCCACAGCATTACTTACTTTTACTTTAGAGTTCCTTCAACAACGCGAGAGAACACCAGCCAGAGCGTGGTGGTTTCTCCCCGGTTGAGTATATATACATGAATTTCTTCTTCTTCTTCTTTCGTCTCTTGTATGCGTCAGGCAGGGCAGGGGTGGCAGTGGCACGTTTTTACGGCTTGGAAATGTTGGTGGTGTTTTTATGCTCGTTAGTAAAGCACCCTCTAGTATTATATAAAGGTTGGGTTGGCTCTTGGTGTGCTTTTAGTAGTCGATTGGAATTGGAAAGGAGACGAAGTTGCACGATCATCGCATCCCCACACACACAACATAGGAACATGGCGAATGTGTGAAAATGCAGGGATATACGTATGTAATGTGGGCAAGTCGTCGGTGAGGCTTGGGTGCTTCCATTTCCATGCATGTTCTCTCTGGAAAGAAGAGAGAGAGAGAGAGAGAGAGAGAGAGAGCGAAAAAAATAAGGAAACGGGAACGATACCCGTTACATGGAATACATGTATACCGAAAATGTTTGTAAGATGCGAGCTGCTGCTGCTGGTGAGTGTGTGGTGGTTGGTGGTAGTAGGTTTGTCGAGGAGGAGAAGAAGAAAAAATTCTCCAAGCATTTTTTTTCTCTTCTTTCTAGAGAAGAAGCAAGAAGCATGGTTGTATATAATGGGCTTCCAGTGGTTGCTCACTCTCACTGCTAACTTTTTTTTTTGCTGAAAGTAAGCTTAAACTCGCGGAGAAGGAAAAAGAAAAGTCGAGTATTTTTTTTTTTGAAAGAAAGATCAAAAAACACTTAAATATCCATGAGTTTTAGTAGATTAAGCTGTAACTATGCATGCTACAGTAAACAAAAGAGGATGAAATGGAATGAGGCAAAGCTTAGAAATGACAAGAATTCTTTTGAATTTTTGGCATGAAGGAAAAGGTGAAGGATATACATATTCAAACTAGATGAGTCTACTCTTTTTTTTAAGGAATTTTTCTTTAAGAAATAGCCCGTACGCGTACACACACGGGGAGACTTTGCATTTGTAGCAAAATGTGTGTACCAAACGGTGGTTCCTTACTTTTTTTTAGGTTTTGCATTTTTCATCATCATGCATTTGGACGGATGTTGAAGCTGGCAACTCTGGCTGATGCCTTTTCGTATGAAGGAAAATCTGAGTCACTAATTTAGCAAATATGCGCGGATGTGTGTTACTACTACTATTGCGAGTGGAAAGGCACCCCAATTATTCGACTACTCTATTAATCTCATTGTAAGTAGAGTTAGGGCAGCAGCAGCAGCAGATACGTACTTTGTGAATGTGAGCGAAAGGTTTTGACACTTTGGTTCGGAATTTGTCATCATTCCGCTTGTTGGCAAATAATGGGTACACACACCACCATCGTCTAAATCGATACAATGCAACATGGATGCCATGGAAATGAATGGTTTGCCAATGAAGATTCTGCCAAAGTTGCCCTCAGTGATCGACCAACCACTGCCACCACCACCACCTCCACCAGTTATTATTGTTCCATCCATACGAAAAACGTTTTATGAATGAGCTGCAGGCCCATCATCAGCAAAGTACGTTTCGAGCACAGCCGCTGTGTCTGTCTATTAGTAAAGTGTTTGTACGGGGTGGGGAAGTGGTAGTCGGTAGTAACAAGACTCTAATAAAATGAATGAATGCAGAGCAGCAAGAGCGAGCAAACATAAAAAGAATGAGTCAGACAGAGTCAACTTCACTCAAATATTTTTTTTACCTGCTCCTTTCTCACAAAGAGCACAATTTTTACATACGAATCCTGCTCCTAATATAAATATCCACAAACTTAAAAAACGAGATGCTTGCTTGCTTGCTTGTACGTACACTCATGCTTGATGTGAATACGCGTGTATTCTTATGATGAAATTACTTTAGCTGCTTACCTTTCGCATTCGCATTCTGTGAAAGGATATTTTTGTGTGTTTCTGAAGAAGCGAGAGTAATTACTTTAGCAGTGATAGAAAAACTAGACTACAACTACAACTACTACGACTACTCTCTTTGTACTCATCGTTTGCCCAGGGCAAATAGTTTCTTTTAATTACAGGACTACCTAGTCTAGTTGCCTATTGACGAAAAAAAAAATAGAAAATGTTTTTTTATAATATGTCAGTTGCATACAACTTAAGGAACGACTCCTGACTCGGCATAAGTATTCCTTGCATTTGCAAATAAAGTGATAGCGATAAACCTATTATGCATAAAATTCAGATCAAAAGTCAGTTTGCAAGTTTAGTCACGGTCTGCTCTTTGTGCTCCCACCGAAAATGAATATCGCAAGCACAAAAGTCACCAAAAGGGAGTCATAAGCTGCAAAGTAACTCTCTGGTTGTTAGTTGAGTTGAATGTGAAGCACATTTTTTTTCCTCACTGACTTTTGCCTACTGGCACAAATTGCACATTCTTTAAAGCAGTATAGTAGTAGTTAGTAGTGAAAAGTGCCAGACAACCACACACCACGAATCACACAAAAGGTGGAATCACCCGTAGACGTTTCATTTTTCCTTGGTAAATATGAGAAATGAGTTTACTTATAATCATAATCATAATAATAATAATAGTCCCTTTGCAAATTGCATTGACCATAGACCAATTGTGTCTCTTCACCACTGTAATCCAATTTCTATTTTATTTAAAATATGCCTAACTCCAAGTAACTGAGCTTTTGCTTGTATTCATGATGATGTTTATAAGAAAGGTTGGGTTTTTTTTCGTCCCGTAATCCCTATCCCTGCATACATTCTTGTTGTCTACTGACTTAAATATATTCAAGTAGATAATAATACGTATATCAATAGAGTTCATTATTTTTGCTTCGTCATACTCATTGATTCTCTCCCAAAAAAGCCGTAACTGTCAATAATTGTGAAACGATCATTGAATGTTTTGAGTGGAACAAACTGTATATATTATCATATTCTTTTAATAACCCTCGCTCGCTCGGGAAGGAATGCTTTTTAGTGGATGACATTCAAAATATGTTTGCAGTTATGAAAATCAATACACAATTGACTATATGCAACAAATAGTTTTTCACGATTTTTCAGTATAAAAATCTTATGCCTTGGTGTGCCGGTGCCGCTGCAGTGGTGGTGTTATGTATTAGACCGGCTATCGGCTTACAGCTTACCATTTTGAACGCATTTTTCGAATAAAAGTTTCTTCCTGAATATTCCCATCTTGTTGCCGTTGTTATGTGTTTTCCCAGGTTGGCTAAGGATAATGGCGCTGCACGGTGTTTTAAACATGTATTGTCTGATTCTTGTGGCGAAATACAGTGTATGAGGTTTTTATGCATATTACTGACTGGTTATATATACCAACCAACTACTGACAATGAATATCGTTATTATTATTATTATTAATAGTAGTATTGGCCATTGAGCATTGGTTTCGTTTCGTTGAGCTCAGCTAAGACATAATAATAATAGTAATAATAACAGCGTTGTGTTGTAATATATTTTCCATATTCCATGTTCTCAGCCCTGTTGTTCCTGTATCCATGTAAAATGTAGATTTCTATAATCATAACATGTGCAGAAAGGAGGAGGATGGTTGCACTTTGGGTAGGAATGAATGGTAGTTGTAGTCCTCTGCCCTTTTTCAAGAGGGAAGCATTATTGTATTTTATCATTATAAATCTGCCTGAGCCAGGCTTCCACCCTAACTGCACGCATGTCGTCGAATGTCGATTCGATTCTTTCGACTTGGTTATTAGACAAAACAGTCGTAGAGTAATGTACAACTAACCCTGTTGTTCTCCTCAGCCCTGTCTCTCGTAACCTACTCCATGGCAAAAAGTTTTTACTCGTAGTTAACTTCCATAATATTAGTGCGGACATATTATATAAGATATACACACACACACACACACACACATTCATGATGGAGACAGGCCGAAAGTCCAAAACTAAAACTGAGGATAGCTCTCACATAAGTAAGTATACATGTTATGGTTATGGAGTGACTGCTGTTCTGAAAAGCCTCTTTCTTTTCTTATTATCGGCTTGTAGCTTTAGAGTTACTCCATTTCATTTCCCATTTTCGCATCTCTATCGCTCCTCTATAATACACAACCAGGGAGTGAGAGCAACTCGAATGCTTTCTGGAAGGAAAGCAATTGTAATATAATATATTCTTCACGTATTTGGTATGCTATGAGCCCGTCTCAGCAGCAGCCTCCTCAACTGCAGCATCATCATCACATCAGCACACAGTAAAAAGCCGAGAGTAAATTGGGATCTTCTCTTTGCTCTCTCTCTCTCTCTCTCTCTCTCTCCCTCTTTCTTCCCTTATAGAATGGAAGTTTTCTTGGCCCTATGTTGTCTTGTCGCTTTTTTCTCTCTCAGCCGAGTTATATGTGCTCATGCCAAACCAGCCAGCTCCTCCACACGCAGCTCATCAGCATCCTCACCAACTACCTATCTAGTCACGGTACGGGATGGAGATGGAGGAGAGAAGAGTTGATGATGACGAAGAAGAAAGAGTGAAACCACGATTTCAAAGATGTAGATAAGAAGAAGGAAACCTGGAACGACCGAGATGAATGCAAAGTGGCTATATGTCTTGTATGCTTTGCCCTTTGTGGACAACATTTATGACTATTGTGATTCTTTATAGCTGTGGATAAATATAATGTGCATTTTGTAAATTGTTGCGTTATGTTATGAATGACTCTCGGGTAGACAGACACTCGACAAAACGACATGTGCATTCTAGGTACATAAAACGGAGTAGTAGTAACCCATCCCATCCATATTATTTCTCTCTCATGATCTGCCAAGTCAAGTCCCACATAATAAATGTTAGTTGCTCCCTGTCAAACTCGAAATATACTATATGACCAAAACAAGCGCGGATTGTGCCCTTCCATAATAAAAATATTTCATATATTTTGTGGAAAACTTTGAACCAACATTTTTTTACAACGATTATTATGATTATTATCGGGATTACCTAACACACATTTTACAAGGGATGAGTCAAGCGTTGCTGGGCCCATCTATCTCTTTCACTTCTCATTATAATAAGTTCCACTCTGATTGCCCTTTCAAAGTTTTTCTTCCTCCGTTGTCATCGTCCTCGTCGTCGTCGTCGTTCCGTCTCCTCCTCTCTCCTAGTCTCTAACATTCTTCCCCATTTTTTTCACGAGTTCAAATTGTGATTTAAATTTACGGGAATATATATTATATATATATATATAAATGTGTGTGTCGTGTCGTTGTTCGTTGTTTAGACCCCATATAAAAAACTCGAGATAACAGTTAGCCAAAGCGTTTCCTGAGATTTGGGACATTAAAGTGTAACTTAAAAATCCTGCCCGTGTCAGATAACGGAAGAGTTGAGACACCATTAAAAATAGAAGAGCTAATATTATTTCCATACAAGAGAGATACCTTTTTCTGCATTACTACTTACACACATCCAACAATCCCCTTCTTTTTCCCAAGTTTCCTAAACTGTCAACGTGTATCTTAAGTCTGATAATAAATACCAAGTTTAAAACGCATTCCCCAGCAGCAGCAGCGAAACACCACTTTCAAATCCCTGTTTTAAAAAGGTTGCACTCTGAGCAGAGCAGCAGGGAAAGAAGAATGACTGGCTCGAAAGAAGAAAGAAAGAGAAGAAGAAGAAGAAGAAGAAGAGAAAAAAACGCGAAACATAAGCATAAGCAGCAACCGAGAGCGAGCATTACCGTTCCCGTATATCTCTCCATCCTCATTATTCTTCCGTAACAATTCATGGAGAACGGAGAGCTGGCTGGCTGGCTGGCACTTTGGTATGCGCCATCCACCATGAATACATATATGACAATAAGTTTGTACACGATGAATGTAATTTTTTCCAGGGAATCCAAAAAAAACAGAGAGAGAGAGAGAGAAAGAGAGAGTTTTTAAAAGGGTTGTGTAGAAGAGCAGAGAGCTAGGAAAATGGTTTTTTATTATGCGTTTTTTTGTCATTGCATGCATATCATGGTTATAATATAATGCTGCTGCTGCTGCTGTGTTGCAGTTAAGAGGTTTTGGTGGAGAACAAGTCGTGTGTGAGTGTGTTGTAGTAGTACGTACGCCTGCAGAGACTATGTATGTACGTACGGACGTACCGAGGAGGAACGTATGGAGCAATGAATGGTGTATTACAAATGAACACCCCCAGCTTTTTTTTTATATGAGCAGAAAACGCAATAAGTCTGTCTGCCACGACTTGTGTGTATCATATGAAGCATCGCGTAAAAAACTTATCAAAACGCACCCTTCATTCGCCTTGCTCGTTCGCATGTTGCATTGTCATATATGTAGTATAAAAGCGTTAATACGCTTGTGTACACTACACTTTTTTTTATATATATTTTCCCGTCATATATTTCATTTTTTTTGTCGTCTTTCATTACCGGCCTGCTCTCTGACTGACTGAGTGAGGGAGTGAGTGAGTGAGTATGAGCTCTTGATGTACAAGAGACAGAAGAGCCTCCAAGTCAGAAACGCTTTAACAAAAAAAAAATAAGTGGGATTTTAACCTGGAAACTATATTTTATAGTTTGGTGTATTATATGGTGCTGGTTGGTGTGTCTAAGGGTATAATAATATTGGAGAAAACATTAGCATCCATATCCATTCCAGGTTTTGCCCTTTGGCTCCTACCTCATGTATGCGTACTTCTTTTATGAATTCTTGTATAGCATAATATATATCCATTCCCATGTCGATCGACAGAAAACTCCCTGTTTTTTTATACAATGGCAAACGCAAATTTTCCGTGGGCTTGATTTCCTTTGTGTGCGAAGCCTTGTTTGTTGTTGGTGGGGTGTTCAGGTGAAATTCACAGAGATAAATTACGGGAAAATAATACTTATTGTCAAATGGTTTTATGGGCTTCCTAACGATTCCATTTAGTTTGGCGAGAGTGTCACTAATTTGGCTAGGCACTGGTTCTGGTTTTTTTTTACAAATCGAATGTAGCGTCTGACACAACTCAAACATTTCCTTTTTTCTACGCTTTTAAAAACCCCTTTGCTCTTCGATCCACCAACCACGTTTCTTTGTTTGCCTGCTGGCATACTGAGAAGTAGAGAAGTAAGTCTGCGAAGCTATAAGGATGCCACTCAAAAAAGAGGTATTCATTCGAGAAGTATAATACAGGGATAAAGTTCTCTCTCCTACATTGATTAGGTTACAACAAACATTACACCTTTCCTTCTCGCCATGTGTATCTCTATACACACACACACGGGGAAAAAAAGAAGAAGTTTAGCTGGGATCATTTGCTGCACTTACAACAATTCCTAAATACGAACGAAGGCAGTTTCATGCGAGCTCGGTTTGATTGATGGGATCAACTAGTTAGCTAACACTTTATAAGCATGAAACACTTTTTTTTATCTATTCAATTTCAGACAACCTACGCAACTTATGTAAGCGTGTTCCATCCTCCTACATTCTCTGTTTTCTCGTCTTCCGGGTGAGCTCGGCTTGCCTCTTTGGGACACCCTCCCTCCCTGCCCGGGTATTTCCAAATCGCTTTTGGAAAACTACACGACCAAAATGGCAGCGATAAGGCATTGGCTTCATTTCGTATTCCCATAAAAATTAAAATGGCTCTGGCGTCGACGCCGTTGCAAATCGCCGACTACAAACGAGGAAAACGTGAACAATGCCCAAATTTTTACCTTGTCGTGAAACCACGTTCGAGGTTTCCCATTCTGCAATCATCATCATCATCATCATCAGTAATCATTGAAAGGTAAAAAGGAAACGATGTAAAAATATAGTACGCCATACAGTTTGCTTGCGCTCCTCATATTATGCACATCAAGTTATTCTAGCGATAGCAGTCAGTGGCAATGTAAAACTCAGGATTGAAGTATTGACATTCATGCTTAATTGAATGAAATTCAGTGTCATGATAGCTTTTCGCAGTTTAGCCTAAAAACTCCATTCCGTCTAGAATACCAAAAGGATAATAATCACAATAATAATATTATATAGTTTGCAAGAAGGGTTCACTTTGTAACCTTTGTAACTTCGGACACGGTGGTGTCGATCATGCTGATGATAACTGTGATGCGTCAATGTTGTTGACTGTGAAAAGAAGGAATGAGATAGACAACATTTCATCGGGCTCGGCTGTTGCAGGTTGCATGCATGTGTGTCTCTCCCTAAAAAAATTCTACATGCATGCATGCAGACTACACGCTCTTGTCGTGCGTACCTACCTACATTTTTTCGTAGATTGGATGCATACTTTGGGATAGCCCCTAGATAACTGTTGTTTTCAGAACCTGTCTTGCCATCCCAAAAATTGAATGCACTCACTCCGGTCTACTTAAACTTATTTAATGGATCGGGAAGAAGAAGAACTGGAAAAACATGCTACAAACAAACCGTTTACTATCCTACCCCATTCTCACATGTTTGCACACACCGCCGCATTCTTTTTTACTCCTGGGCACCCTCAGCTCAGCAGCATATTATTCCTTTTTTTGAATGGTATGGTCTTCCTTCGCAGGAGAAACTTTCAGTTTCAAAGGCACACACATTTTCTAAAGTTTTTTCCCCCACATATTTCTTTTAAGATATGTGTTTCCAACTTGTAAGCAATTAAAGGCTTATTTATTTACACAGCAAATGGGACCAACAAATCTTTCTTGTTGATTGAAATTTGTGTAAAAGTCTTCTCAACTACATTGCATACTTGATCAGAGATAAGATACTTTATATATGTGTTTAAAAACCTTGTTGTTGCTATTAACTCAGCTCCCTTTTTCCGTAAAAACTTTTTGAGCAAACAAGCTTGCTTTTGCTGATATATATATATATATATATCACTTGTCTCCTCTCAATTCAAAGAATGAAAAAAAAAACCATCTTGTGCTCAACTCATCTTGGTGTGTATTTTTTCTATTTAGACATGTTCATTGTTGCTCACTCAAGATGATGATTCCTTGTGCTAATTCTTGAGCTTTACAAAAATGACGATTCAATTTTTTTTTAAACACTCCATAATATGCAATGCAAGTGCTTGAATGGCAAGTGTTGCACAACAACACACTATCAATTCATCGTTATCTGTGTATCACCATCTGAGAATTTTTGATGATCTTCTATATTGAGCATGTGATAGGAAAGCATTAAACGTGCACTACAATTTTTTTTTCTTCTTCTTCTTCTTCTTCATCTTATGTGGTTGCTTTATTGCTACCATCCTGCTGAAATGAATCTTGTCGACTTGGCGAGAATTGATGATGGAAGCTTTTTAAGGAAAGGGGAATGCCAACTAGTCATTCACCCAGCTATTATGCGCGCGGAATAGGTGCCGAGGATTGGTTAGGTTGGAGTCCCTGCAAGATTTAAGTACGTAGTATTTCTGTACCTGTTCAAAGATCACCGTGTCTCGTCCTGACTGACTGACTGAGTGAGTGATAAAGTAAGCAACACAGAGTCAGCCTTGGCAGATTGCATAATAATTAAATGGCTATATTACCGAGAGGTAAAAAGGATGAAAAGCACGTGTGTCTTGTGTATTCGACAAATGCCGTATATATCTTTTTCACTTATAATATGGAGTGATTAGAGGAGAGAGAGAGAGAGAGAGTTTCATATAGCGGATTCTATAAACGAATACAAAGTACATTACAAAACGGCACATATGTGTAGGTACACAGGAGGAGACAGCTACATTGTATTTATAAAATAAAATATTATTATGTGTGTAGGTGAATAAGCTAGTTAGAAGTTATAATACGTATTCAGCGTGTCTCTCACTCTATGAAAATGTGGTATATAATATGGGATGTGAGCAAGATTGCACAAAAAAAAATTTTTTATACGAAATGATAATATTACTTATGCTCACTGGGCCAAAAAGTTAATTACTCATAGGCATTTAATCATTTTTTGAAGCCTAATGCATTTGCGTAACAGTTTAATAGCATGCCGTGAATACACTAATACTCAATGACAAAGACATGATAGGAGAGTGAGTAACGATGAGCGACGACGACGACCACGAGAAATGGAAATGAGTTGGATATGACAGGAGGTCTATCGAACTTCAATATAATGATCAAATGATGAAACATATATTAATACTTGTACTGTCGTATATTACCATGGTAGAAAAAATGGGCTATGGCCGAAACGATCGGAGCAGCAGGTGCTAACATAGATTTTTTTTCATTTAGAATAAGACATTAAATTACATCTTCCCATAATTCTAGTCAACTAGTTATAAAGTCAACAATCTATAAAATACTGACTAACTCACAATATATCATATGAATGTACGTGTATATCCAATATATATACCTTTTCCTCATCATCGTTGTCCTCTAATCTACTTCACGTTTTGAGTAAAACCATATTATACATCTTGAATAGTTAACATGACTATTAAATGGGGGTTTTACCTGTCATATAAATTCTAGAATTGGATATTGTGCTTCATGCCGAAATTGTCAATAAAAGTATTCAAAAATTCATTTACCTCTGTGGTTCGTCAATATAAGCTTTTATGCATGGGGCATTGCATTGATGACTGATTGGTGAATGACTTTTGTTCATGAAATAAAGTAGTATAGAAATTGTGTAATTCCTTCCTTTAAAGATAGGATAACGACTTTACTGTGCAAATTCATGTCATTCCATTCAATTTTTATCTGAACTCATTCCAACAACCCTGCCTGCCTGCTTGCCTACAGAAACGGGAGCATCCCAGTTTATTCAGTATCAGTAGTCACTCATCAGAGTCATCAGAGTCAAGAGTAAAAAAAATGTAAAATTCTCTCGAATATTTTACGTGACTCGCTAGTTCTCGTGCATCCGCGTTAATCCCAACTAGTAGAAAACTAGATGCACATGTTATGGAACGTTGGCTTTCATGAAATGCGACTGCATATCCTATCAAACCGAGAAGTTAGTAATGGTGTCTCTGGTGTCTGGCATCATCACAAGATCAGTGACAGGAGGAGTAAATATGTATGCAATATGCAAATAAATGTTTTAGCATATGCTGCATTGCAAACTAAAGAGTGGATACCTAAGTGGGCTCATCATCATCATGAAATATATACAATATCAACAACAACTAACTAATCGATGATTGTTTTCTAACAAATATCCCAAATACCATCATCATATCATGAGCACTCTGCCATACTATTCAAGAACAAGAGCTAAAAGGGTACATAATATCACGCTATGATTATAAATGACAATGTATCCACCTCTTTGTCACATAGTCGAGTGTTATGGAATGAATGCGCAATTACCACCACCACGTAGTATCCTAAACAACGACGAATCATAAGGCTCTAATTCTCGGAATTTCTCTAACATTTTTCTTCTCCCTATGTGCACTCGTGTACCAGTATCACTACTACTATACCACCTGCATAACCTGCATTTGACTAGGTCTCAACCAAAGGATAAAAATTCCTAATGGGATATTATTACACAGAGAGAGAGAGAGAGAGAGAGAGAGATGCACGCCTAACATGCATATTATTTGTTTTGTACAACCAGATACAAAGATATTTCATTAAAATGTTGTTTCTCTCCCTCTGAGGCACAAAGAAAATGTCTTGTAATAAGGGAAATGACAAGGAGGCAGGGAGAGGAGACAAGTCTCCTTCTAAAGGATAAAACGATTGATGCGTGTATTAGACAACAATGAATCATAAAGGTTGACTCTATCCTCAA
The DNA here is from genome assembly GCA_036850665.1 of Dicranocentrus wangi. Lineage (NCBI taxonomy): Eukaryota > Metazoa > Arthropoda > Collembola > Entomobryomorpha > Entomobryidae > Dicranocentrus > Dicranocentrus wangi. Next base: position 29,818 of record JAANSN010001638.1, read on the forward strand.
CTAGAGATGCTCCTTGATTGACCTAACAATAATTGTTAAAGGAGTATAGTATATTATAATGTCCTCGCCGCCGCGTTACAAGTGTAAAGTGTACATGACCTATTGTCCGCCGCTGCTGCTGCTGCTGGTTTCATGTATGTACCTATAGCAAAAAAACTGTTGTTTGTGTTTTGCACTGCGCGATGCGACACACTGGATGCTAATCACAGTGTGTCATGCAGTCATGCAACCTGATGCTGTGTGTTGATGAGCTAACAGTCTAGAATATTTTTCGATGTAATACACAAAATCCATCCATTCTATTTGATTCCGCGTCTTTAGCATGGCAAACAGTTAGAAAAAAAGTATTATGTATGGTAAGGGGCATTCACAGGTAAATACTTTCCTTTCTTCCATTTGCAAAGCTAAACGCGATATTATATTATATAGGTATTTCATGTTGAAACCGCGTCATTTTTCCCCTATTGAAAAAAAAATCTTAAGAGAGCATATTATACAGGCTCCATACAGGAAAAAAAAAGTTGAAAAGACAATTATATAGTTTAACTTTTGTGATTCTTAAGATGGGTGGATTCTGTAGCATCCACAACAAAAAGGAAGTTGGTGTAACGCAACAGGAACACAAGGGAAAAAAGGGTGCATCAATGTAAACCGCATTTACGCATGTATATAATTTAATTGTTTATTGTCGACTTTTTTATACTCATACCTCTTTGCACTAATGATTTATACGTATGAGCGGAGATACGCAAGTATTACATATCTATTATATATCTATAAATATGGTAGTGATATTTTAATACAGATGAAACCGTAGCAAATCACCATGAAAAAAGGGGTTTGCTCAGGTAAGTTTACAGAAAAAAAGCCAGACTTCCCTCAAGAGAGCTTAAAACTTTCCCTCTCACACAAGTTCCATTTTTTTATAGCATTGTATTGACTTTATTTAAATAAATTGGCTGAAATAAAAAAAGGGAGCTAATCCTCAAGTAAAAAATCATGATTCATAAAAACTAACAGTCTTCTGCATATGCTTTGTAAGCTCATTATACATACTACAAACCATCTTTGTAATTAATCTAATGTTGTATTGTCACCCATCATATTATTTTTTTCGTCTTTTTTATCATTAAGGATTCGTTAAGTCCTGCATCATTTTCGCAAAAGGGGATGATGATGATGACGATGAGTACTTTAAAAACAAACGTTATTCAAATGAGATTGCATGTAATCAGCCACCTTAACAATGAAGTGCAGCCAGTAAAATTGTGTTTGTGCACTGCCACACATATAGCTTAAGGCTTCACATGAATTTTTTTATGCAGCTTCTTGTACTCTCAGCAGTGCAGTCTGCACGCTGCTGTTGCTGACGAGTAACTGGTTAATACTAGGATCCAATGTAAGCTGAAAGAGCAAGTCCAACTTAATCATAAAAAGCCAAAAAACATTGAGATAAGGATTGAGCACAAAGTAGGGCGACAAATTTGCATTAGAAATAACAGATGCGGTGTGATAAGATAAGGAAAAAACAAGTTCGATCCTGATTCCTGACTT
>JAANSN010001639.1:0-31369 GCA_036850665.1 Dicranocentrus wangi
CGCTTTTACGCAACCAAGTAGAGAGAAGAAAATATCTGTCCTCATAAAGATTTTTTTTCTTGTGGGGAGTCTGCCTCCATCGTGTTCAGAGAGCTGGACGAGCACTCCAGACGACTCCGTCTTAATATGCAACCTCCACTTGACTTATTACTCATGCAGTCAACAGCAGCGGAGAGAGAAATTAAAAAAGATATCGTTTGCAGTTAATACAGCCCGTAAAAAATGACACACAAGACGGTCTAGGGGAAAATGGGAAACAACAACGTTTTGTGTTCTTTTTCTTTTCCTTTATATGTACCTTTGTTGCGTCTTGAGTGAACCTTTGTCATAAAAAAACAACTCCGAAGGAACACGCATTCTAATTCATAATAATAATAATAATAATAAAAAGAGGTATTACAATGCCAGAGTGTAACACTCATCACCACTCCCTTTTTTTGGAGGACAGCTTCCGGGCGCTAATAGTAAACTTTATTAGATTTTAATTACAATGTTTGCACCTGTGATAGGGGCGACGGAGCGCATATTGAAACCGGGCCCGGCATGTCAATACACTATACTACACTCCATCTGAAAACACATTAGCATTTTTGAATGGGAAAAAACTCACAACCGTTCTTTCAGCTTCTTGAATTTTTCTTGCTTGTAGGTTGTGATCATAAATGTAAATGTGATGTAGCTCGCTGAGAGCTACACACTATCTGGCCCTGCTACTGTTTTACATACAGTAGCTGAATACTTCACTTTATGTCTTTTATAATACTTTTATACTTTCTTAATATTTTTGCATGCAAAGAAACAGAGAGAGAGAGGGAGGGAGAGAGAGCCTCTCATTACAACTGTATCGGGATTCGAATGCAATAATTCAGAGAGGTATGTAGCGTGTTCGAAAAAAAAATCCACTCTGTGGTTTTCTGGAACGAAAAGAAGAGAAAAAAATGAGTAGCCCATTAAATGCATCTCCTTTTGCCACTGAGACGGTGTAGTCTTAAAAAGTTGATATAAATCAACTAGATTTATTATCATCTTTCACGGATTGACAAGTACAATTTTTTTAAACCATTGAAACCATACCCAAAACCCTGCAGAAGTGAAGCTCTAGCTCTGTCCAACAGGCGCAGTTTTAAAGTGGTGGTGGAAAGGGTACTCCTTCATTGGTTTTGATAGTGTTGCATTAAATTAATTAGTGAAACCTAGTGGATTTATAGTACTTCAAATAAATATTATTAAGTTTTAGAGAGAAAAAAAGCAAAAATATAAATAAAGCTTTCATTTCGTTATAAATGTCCGACGGACGGACGGACGGTCGACGAAGAAATAATAGGAGTCACGAGTTTTCCCACAAAAGCCAACTGTGTTTCTCTCTCTGTGTATAGCAAAAGGCAATCGCAATGGATGATTCTGATGATGGACGGAAGCGGATGCTGTAAATGCAAATAGCGAAAAAAACTATGCTATTATAGTCACTTTTAAGTCATAAAAATGTTCGACTAGATGGAATATTATTACTGTCAGAGAGAGAGACACGAGGACTAGCCCCCTTTCTTAAAAAATAGCGTCTAATGCTTCATCATTTACGATTGAGGAAAAGGCATTATTTAGTTGTGGTTTTTTGGCGAGGAAATGTTCGTTTAGCCAAAAAAGCCATATATTATTGAAATGAAAGAAGAAGAAAAAATATTATTTTCTTTTAAGGTTTTCTTTCTAATTAAGCGAGAAGGTCCTGCTCCTGATGCTGTGAGCCAAGGTGTAGAGATAGGGATTGAAAGTGGCCCTATAAAATAATATTTTTGCTTGTAAACTGTCATGTATCGTATTTAACCATGATGATATTCCACATGGGTTTAAATGCGTGTACGAATTTATTGCTGTGGCAGAAAAAAGCAGGTTTTCCTCGGTCCGTCATCGTCATCATCCACCTCAGAGAGAAGATGTGGGTTGCGTTGTGTACTTGTGTGTAGCTGCAGTCCATAACACTCAAAACAACAGCTGCCTTATTATATTTTCCTCATCTCTCTGGATTTAAGTAAAAATCGGCACTCTTCCCTCTCTCTCTCTCTGCCAGGATGCATGCCATGCCCCGTCTACCTGTCTGTTTGAGAGGATGCTCTCTCTCTCTCTCTCTCTCAAGCACAGTATGGAGTGCTCAAATGGAACAAGGGAAACTGCCGAAAACTCGCTCAATAAATTTAACCACAGTTGTAGCCCAACTTCAACCTGAATACTTATTATTGTTGAGATTATTATTGGCATTGTTCCTCCCGACTAAGGACAAGAGTTCTACTGAGACGCAGCATGAGTCGGGCAGAGTTTTTTTCCTCTGCAGTTTTTTTCGTCGTGGGTAACCTGATGGAAACAAAGAGAAAGTGTAAAAAGATAGAGGAGGGATTAAGTGCCAAAGTTTATAAGATCCCATTTGTCATTTGGTAGTGGTGATGCTGGTGCAGTTCTTTTTATAGAAAATAAAAGAGAGTCAATAATAAGCGTTGCATGGATTTTTAAAAGTAATGGCAATCAGGGGAAAAAATTGCTACTGATGAATGACCATGTTTAGAAAGACGGTTGTTGGGTGGTGTGGTGGTGCAGATTTATTTTGCAAAATAAATCGAAAGCAAATAATCAATCTCCGAATAAACGAGAACTTGAAATCGTTTTTTTAAAGATGAGCATCGTCACCTCCATTTTTTTTCCTGATCAAGACCAGATGGAGTTAGTCGGTACACGGTTAGTTGCCGTTAGTCATCCTGTTTTGTATAGAATAGAAAGCACCTCAACGACAACTTCTGATTCAGTCAAACATCTTTATAACTTTTCTGGTGTATAATAATGAGCTGAATAACATTTAAATTTGCGACCATTAAAATTCATACATCGACCCTTGCACTAAAGCAACAATGCAGTGCGATGCGACTCGGACGAAGAAGATTCCTATACTCAAAGCCAGGAGGAACGGGAATCCTTGGAGTTACACCTTGAAGAAGAAGGTGGACGTGCCGAGATGATTTACCATCTTGCAGAATATATTATTATACTGGATTTTGTGTATTTATACATATGAGCAAGCGGGGAGAAGAGGCTCCATTCTTGTCGCAAGGCAAGGTGGGTCACCACTACCACCACCACCGCTATTATAACGCTAAGGTGACGTCAATTAACTGGTTTCAGCTCCTGGTTATTCGACACCAACCAAAGTTTCCATTCAAATCCAAATCTAAAAAATCCCGTCTCGATGATGAGTCTTCTTGATGCGACTTTAGCTTTTGCAGGAGAGAGAGGAGGAGGCGGTTTGGCTAATATAAAAAAACAAGAAGGGTAATCAAATAAATAAGGGAACGACGACGACGACGACGGTAATGAACTGGGTTTGGAGCGACTACTACTACCATCACTTCAAACAGTGTTTATTTTAATGCAACGTGATAATTTCATAGATGAGCAGGATATTTTCTCTCCATTTGAATGGTAATGTGTAGAAAAATGCAAACAAGTTGGACGGTTATTATAGACATAAAAAGTGAGAAATGGTATTTAATCGCGTAGCTCTAATGGTGTGGTTGCCCATTAAAGCCAGGGGTATTGGGAAACCGATAGCCAGATGCGATGTTATCTCCTTGAGAAATCTGCTTCAGCAAATACCTGAGAAATATATTTGCTTTTACAGGGAAACACTCTCTACTCTACATCGGGTGGCTAATAACGGCTAATCCACCTTGTTTACAATGTCGGCTCCAATTTGTTTTGATATTGAAGGCTAATATGAGAAATGTGTTTTAATTTCAATATCACAGATTTTTTTAAAAGGATTCTAAAAAGGAGAGCGGAACCACGTACGATCGTACGAACGAACGCACGATTCCCTCTAGATTTCCTTTTATTCCCTCTAACTCAAAACTACAGCTCCACTAACTCAAGACTAATTAGACACGAAAGGGCAAATTCAACCAGAAAAATCTAATTATCTAAAAAAAACCTGTAAGGAATAGGAGGAGCTACATTACTCAACTGACTAATTTCCCTGAAACCACAAAAAACAAAATATTATAGGGAATTCTAAGCCAAAGTCAAATTAGTAAATACATATCTCGAGAGAGAGCGAGAGAGATAGCCCATCATGCTTTTTTTTATTATCTCTCGGAGATCGCACCGGAAATGAGATTTTCTATTTCCTAACAGGCGCTGGCGCTGCTGCTCCATGCTCCCTCTCCCTGCTTCTAAATGTGCATTATAAATATCTGAATAGGAAGAATTTATCCTGATGCTAATTATAAAATTCAAAAATCCCATTCCAATTACTCGGCAAAATGCCTACCCCTTCTTCTTCTTAATTTGCGAGAGCGAACAGAAACTACAAGAGATTCTACGTGAGATACGGCTTATCGTAGGTGTTTTCCCCCTAATTGCGTAAAGACACGGAAACAAGGTTCGCAGCCAGCTGTACACACACACACACACACACATCATCTCTCTGTGTGATCTTTTGGATCAGCACACTGAACTGATCGTATAAGAGTAAGAGCAGAAGAGACATGCTCACTCTCAAAAATCTCAGTCTGGCCATTTTTTCCCTTTCTAATAGAAAAAAAATAGTTTCATTCATTTAGAGTGCGTGAGACAGAAAAAAAACTTTTTCCCGGTTTGTTTTTTTTTCTAATTCTCAAATTTTTCTGATGTATTCCCCCGCTTTAAAGACCCATTTATAAAAAACCAAAACATTTTTGTGTCAATTATTCGGGGTTGGCCGGGGAGTCCGGGCGGACTCGAGCAGCCTCACCAGCAAAACTGAGAGGAAAATGCATAGGAAGGATATGAAAGTGGAAGGAGGATGCATTATGGAGGAGCTCTATACCACTACTACCACTTCACTCTTGCTCACCCTCCAACTCACTCCAACTCCAATGCAGTATCACTTTCTGCAAATATTGCATAACAACAACGCATTTTCTCCCTCTCTCTGTGTGTGTGTGTGTGTGCACCACCAACATCCCATGACAAATAATATGCGTTCCATGCCCTTTTCGTTCGAGGTTCGGGATGGATATGAAGCAAGCAAAAGTGTATGCTGATATATGTGATGTGACTCACAAACTATATATATACATATATTGCATTTTTCGGAACGGAACAAACCGGAGAATCTGAGAGAGTTGTTTTCTCCCTTATTGTATCATATCTTGAAGAGGAGCGAAATATATGTAGCGAGTGAGAGCTGAGCTGCTGCACACATAGTGCATGCAACCATCCAAGGTATATCCGCCGACCAGGAGGGGAGAGAAGAGAAACTGGAGAGAGAAAAAATAATGTGTATATATAAAAAAAGCGTTATATCCTCCAATACATTTTGGAAGATGGGAAGCTTCTCTCTTCTCCACACGACACGGACGGAGCGGAGAGGGGTATTTTATACACTAGCGTATAATGTTTTCTCGTATGACTGGCGCAGAACCTCAGACACAGAGTATCTGCCATCTCTAGATGAAGGTCAATTGAGCTCTTTTTTTCATACGAGATTTTTTTCACTCTTTTCTCTCTCTCTCTCTCTTTCCAAAACTCTCTCTGTATTCAGCCCACATTCAATTCCACACTCTTTTTTTTCAACAAAAAAAAAATTTTTTTCTCTCCTCGTGCATCCCAGTAAAAGCTGTTTTCTCCCGGCTGACATTGGAAAATCTTGTCCACACTGGCAAGCTCCAATGTGGGAGGGTATATCGGAGAGGAAAAAAATTTCTGCTTAAGATTCACATAAAAATTACATTGGTGTGGAGTGTGGAGAGAACAGGGAAGAGAAAAAAATAGGAAAAAAAGCATACAGGGGATACACACCTAGTGTTGGAGTATATCAGTCTCGACTTATTTCCAAGACTTTCCGGATCCCGTTTGTTATTTTTGGTGTTGGCTGGCTGGACGGACTCGTTGCACTCATCACATCACACACACACATTTTTCCCTATATATTCTTTTTTTCCTTCTCTCTCTCAGTCTCAAACTCAATTCTTATTGACTGATCGCTAAAGCTGGTGTGTCAGCAATCTTCATAAAAGCTGATTTTTTTCTTCTCTCGAGCAAAACAACTGGACCTGGTTTTTTCTGATTCAAGTGTGACTCGTCGGGCTGAAGGAAAAAAGAGAGTGTGAGGAAAAAGTGGTGTGGAAAAAGTGTTTAAGAGAAAAAAGAGAAATTCTTAACTAGTAAATCTGGTTGGTGGATTGCCAATGTTTTGCAATCATGTAATAAATCTTTTGTCGCGTGGCACAGGTTGTGCTTTATGACATACTCGGTGAAAGTTGTGAAAGCGGAGGACTGTAGTGGTGTCAGAAAAAAATAGGATTGGACAGACTGGACCTCTGTGTGTGTGTGTGTGTGTGTGTGAGAACAGATGGAGTAAAAGCTATTTATCACTCGGGTTTTATCTGATACTGATCAATCATCAGTGTGATTTGTCGGCATTTGGCTGTTATTGGATTGGTTTAAATGACACTTGTTAAATTTTTAAAATCCAGCAATTGTATTAAGTACATAGATAATTGGCAGTTATAACTTCGTTGTCAATGTGGAAAGTAAATCGAATAAGCAAAACTGTTACTAGTTTCAGTATTATGCGTATTTGACTGACGAGGTGGCAGTGAAAAGTGGCATGTAATTAATGCTGTTCACGGAAAAGTCGTCATCCCACATCTTTTGAGCCTACTTTGACGCTTACCGGTAAGATACGCTTGAAACGGTTTTAATTCATGAAGAATTGCTATATAAACTCATACTGCTATATACACTAGACTTTGATTGGACACACCTGGACAATTATTTTCAACTTACTCAATTGAAGCCAAATGCCGATGCACCTAATTCTAGTGAGAACTCACCAGGCTTAAACAATTATTCCTTTTTGACGTCTTAACCTTACATACACTAGCGATCGACGACCATGCGACTCCGTAGTGTAGAATATGCAGGAAAGTAAATACGCATCATATTATTTAAAACTCAATTCTAGCATATAATACATCGCACAACAAAATATATTTTCCCTTCAAAACTACATCCCAAACTGACTTAGTATTTTTTCCTCTGAATCCAATTCTTGTCTTGTTGATGACAGTCTCCATCCATTTCAACTTGTGGAGGTCCAACAATGAATGCATGCACATTTTTATAGTTGTCTCCCACTCACTCCCATCCTCCAAATCGATAGTTGTTGTACTAGGGTGATGTCCAAGACGAAAAAAAAGTAATTGTGTATCGCCACTGCATATTATGCTGCCGTATATAAATGTGCATTGGAGTCATAAAGTACGCTGAATGTTGTCTTTAACCTAAAATTTCGACCCTAAAAAAACTTCTTTATATTATCAAGTCTGTTGGGTTTTTGCGGCTTGTGTGCATCTCCATTCTTCCTCCGCGAGACAGGCATCAAGGCAACCTTAACGTCTTTTTTTCTGCTCTGGAGTGAGCAAGTGAGCGGAGGGGCTTTAAGCAGTGCAAACATAGTCAAGTGGGAAAAGAGCTTTCAGAACCACCAAACAAGAAGAAAGGGTAAGCAAGTGACAGGAAAACAGAGGAGCTGCTGCTGCTCACTACTCCCGACTAGAGCCTAAGAAGAGCAGAGTGAGTAGAGAGTTGAGAGTAGGGGGAAGCCAAGCTGTGGAAAAATACCCCAAGTTTCTCTGCATTTTCCCATTCGCCTCCGAATGGGAAGGCTGTGTGCAGATAGAGATGGTTGGCGCCAGGAGTCTGTGATGAAGAGCGAGATGATGACACATTACATGGAAAATATAGTAGTGATGCTCGCTGCAGCTAGCTCTCTGGCTTCTCCTATTTTGTCCCCAAGAAAGATCCTCGCACATCTCTTTTCCTTCTGCTGCATCTCTTTTATTAATTTAGCATATACGAAGAAGCCCCACTCTGGAATCCAAAAGCTCAGAGCGTAGTAGCGCACACCACGACGGAGGGAACACGTAGGCTCTCGCGCTCCGCTTATGTGAGATACATATTATGTTGTGTGGAATAGTTGTAGAATTCACCAATATTTTAATTCTGTGGATTACTCCTCTGAAGAAGAAAAAAAAATTATCAAAAACAGAGAATGAGAGAGGCTGAGTGAGCACAAAATGAAATTCGGTCACCCGAGAATTTTTCACGCAATTCGTAAATTTACAATTTTTTTCGTCTTCCTCTTCTTATGTCAACCTCCAACTTTTTCTTATTTGGGTTTTCGCAACTCCCAAAGTTGGGTAGGAAAGTTAAATCACTTTGATTTACAACAGCGGAGAGCAATCCGTTTCATTGTTGAGCATTGGGTACATCATGATGGTTGGTACACAGTACACAACACTGCGTGCTCCTCCACAGAAAATGCGGTTAAATATTTTACCAATGAGTACACCCGACGACCCGCTCGCTCAAAATCCTTGGAAATAAATAAAATGCTTGAAATATTTTCTTAAATATAAAAAGTAGTAAAAGTCAAAAGGAAATCTAGTACACAAAATTTTAAAGTTTTGCAGAGCGCTTCTTCATGATCAGTTGCCATCAAAAAAGGGGAGATTTATTTGGTTCCAGAAGAAACCGTAGTAGTAGGATTTTTACACCGTGAAAGCACCCACAAAAACTGACTCTTTTCTCATTGAACTAAATGAATCATTTTGCTAATAACAACAAAAAAATACATATAGATGTGCAACCGCACACACACACACACACATTTTGGTTGTTTCTCTATTTTTTTCTCAAAAAATATTTTGTGAAGCAATTGGCTCTTTATTTTTTTTGGTTTTCAACGATACATCGTTGCTCATCGTCAGTGACAAGTTTGAGTCAGTGAAGTGGCTAGTAAACTACAGTATTATACGTACGTATTGCTACTGCTACTACCACGAAGGATGCGTGTTGTGTAACGAACCAAACGTCTCCAATATACACACATTTTTTTATTTTTTGTTATTTTTCTCTCTTCTTCTCTCTGTATATCTCCGGCACACACGGCATGGGTGAGTTAGTCCGGAGCGCGACTAGTGATCAAAATCCGGAACAAAGGGAGAGGACACCTAGAGCGAAGAGCTCCCATAAATCATGACTATGAGATTGACACAGATGCAGACATTCATTGTAAAGGAATGTCATGGGGCTGGTGATGTATGTTTCTTTAGGATATTTTTCTTGCCGCTTCCCTCGTTTTCACTTGCTCGCGTTCAGCTTGACTCGTCACATTTCTGCCAGCGTGGCTAAAAATGTTTTATTAGTCTTTCTCGTTTTCTCGGTGGTATGGTGGTGGTGGTAGTAGTGGTGGTGGTGAACCAGATTATTGTTGGGTTCCAAAGTTGCGAACGAACGTGTATTACGTACGCGACCGTCTAATATGTAACTGAATGGGCAATCCGCGCTCAATAATAATATAAAACTCTCCCAGTTTCAATGAATTTTTTTTCTCCTTGGAAAAAAAACCGGGGGCTGAAGACCAAGAAGAAGAAGAAGCTAAGCCATACACACCAAATATTAAAAAATGGTTCGGCTGCTCCTGGTGTTTTCCCCACTGAAAAAAAGGTAAAACAAGAGACTGTGACCATTATTACGCTTTATCCGGTCTTTTTTGTCGTCCCGTTTCCCTCTTGCTCCCATCCCACCACCACCATTTTTCAGGTTTTTGGGTGATTTATTGGATTTCCCAGGCTGGTTTGTTGCATTGCATTTGGGATCGACGAATCAAAAAAAATATTATTAAGCTTGTCGGATTGGGCAAAAGCAACTCGATTTCATATTATATTCTCTCGCACAAAGCATATAAGCATGTTTAATGTCTAGTGTAAACGATGAGCGCACATGCTCAGAATATTAAAAAAGGGAACAGATAATTACTCTCGCAGGTGCAATCCTTCTTTGCTGCTGCTCACAATATTCAGGCCATTATCAATAGCTGATGCTGCCTTTGATCATCATGATCATCAGATCATGATGATCATCATTGCTTTTGCTAACTTGAAAAACTTTCTTTGAAAATCCTTTTTACTTTACTACTAATCCATCAAAAACCGTAAGAAACATGTTGGACGAGGTGAACATGAAATAAAAAACTACTTTTCTGCAGAATTGTTGGACATTATTGTAAAAACTATGTAAACATCATGATTTGGCAGTCGGTAGCAGCAGCAAGATCAGGGACGACGACGACGACGAGCGACTACGATATTATGCTACTAGCGAAAAATGAAAACAGGCTTTTTATTTCGATTATAATATTATTACTACTACTCCACTCGTCTCTTAAAACTAAACCTGGTGGCAAATAATGCAGCCTCCTCCGTCATTTTGTTGTTGACGACGAACTCTTTATTTCTTCCACCAAAGTCGAAAATATGCAGCATCATTCCGTTTGCGTTCGTTCGCTGGGTTCCTCCTCCTCCTCCTCCGTATAGTAATAGTAATATATAGTGCCGTACGTACATCCTAGAAGTTTTACGTCGAGGAGATGAGATGTGTTAAATCAAATCACATAATACCTCTTTTTTGTGTCCTGATGGCCTTGAGGTAAAAATCAAGGTTGCTTCCCTTTTACTGTTTAAGTATCCATTATGGAGGCTATTAAAGTAGACCAGGAGTTAGTTGTGGAGGCTTGCTCAATAGTATACCTATGCTTTATAACATCATCGTCGTCATCAGCATCAGCACACGGATCATGTGTCTACGTATGGACTGAGGCGCAGTCAGGCTGGCTGACTGTGATGTGCATGAACATCAAATTACATGGTGAAATATATGCATGCTTTACTACTACTACCAAATAATATCTTGTATCATTAAATCATTCTGGTTATACCACATCACAACTTTATTAGTAATCTTTCTTCTTCTCAAAGCAGACCAAGCAAGGCAGCCTGACATAAAGACAGATTACGACAGCATTAAAAACGTTAAGTGTTATATCCCTTGGATGAGCTAACCCTAGCTAACTAACTGCATGCATATAAGGTAGAATACATGGCACATCGGTAAGAAATTAAGAGGGCTCCCACCAAAGAGGAAAATAAATAAATAATTTTTTTACAAGATATTTTCTAAAATGAATTGTTCATAGAATGAAATCAAACAAAGGGGAGTTGAGGAGGAAATTCTCAACGTATTATTATTATTAGGTATGTAGTCATATTGATTTAGTTTGACCTACCTCATCATCAGCAGAAGCAGCAGCTTTCGCTCCACAACTCGTTTGTGAGGTGTGAGGCACGTGATGGGTCGTGAGAAGGAAAAGGGTTGAAGATTTTCCATCAATGAAGAAATCAGAAATAAAAAAAATGTTTTCATCTTTTTGAGTCCTCCATCCAAATCCTCCGTCACTTTCTTGTCCAGATAGTGAGCCCAAATACGTACTGGATTATAGCATACGTATAAACGTAAGATAGATAGCCACTTACTGACAATTGTGTAACGTTTATGCATTTAGGCGACTCCAGCCCAGCCACAGCCACCCAACACAAAACCACCCTTTGTTCCATTTTTGGCCAACGAAACTGACAGTGACACTGACATTCAATCATGTCCAATTTGCATGTGGATAAAATGGTTCATTAAAATTTGTTGGTATTGGTTATGAGCGGAATTAGTAATGCGGTTGGGAGATGGGATTGCATCAATAGAGACAGAAAAGATTGTGATTGTGAAAGAGCTAGGTGTACTTACTACATACTACCTATGCCTATATAGCCAGCCAGCCCCGTCTTGTCTTCTTAGGATTTTTCCAGAGAGATGAGCATCATCACACATCACACAGTGAGCAATAAAAAGCGCAATCATAGTGTCATGTACAAGGATACAATCTCTCTCTAGCATGATTAAATGACCAACTCACTCACTCACTCAGATGATGCATTACATCAAGTAAATTTTCTTATCTGGCAAGTATTACTCTTTCAAGGATTTTTTATTGTCTTCCTACTTCTTCTTTACAACTGGACACATTTTGCAATGAGCTGTCCATTATGTTCGTTGTTTTTTTTGCAAGCGAAAAGAAGAAGAAGAAGAAAAAAACCGTGCAGAACACAATGAATGGCAGTGGAACATGTGTAACTGACTGTGCGTATACATCAAGTAGGCATGCCCGTGACTCATCATGTATTCATGTCACTTTTCTTCCCATCATCGTTCCCATTAGGGACTGTGCTAATGTTGTTGTGGGGATCGAGCGCACAGGTAGAGAGGATGAGAGTAATCCAACCAAGTGGCGTTGGTGGGGTACCTCTCACTCAAAAATCCTTTTCCAGCAGCCAGAGATTCAATATGGAGGAGGTGTTAGCATATCAGCAGGATTCAGCAGCGCTTTTATTGTGGCGCTTCGTAATAATTTTCTCCTCTGTTGCAACGCAGATGTTGATCCTTCGCCGTGGTCGTCATGTTTGTTATTCGGTTACCCTTCCCTCAGGCTATGCACACAACACATTTCTATCTAGCCTTCATCATCATTTTGCAACTTTGGCATAATGCGATTATTATGATGGCTTGTTAAAATGTGTCATTGTTGATTCGCGGAAAAATTCCCTCCGTGGAGGTACTACGTGAAAAAAAAGTATTTTACCTACAGTTTGTCATTTTCGTTCCTGGAAAAAGTGGACCGCTAGTCGGCAACAATGAGAATTCCAATGATATTTTGCTCAACTTTCCGTAATTGTTGTAGATGAGGTGATTGATGATAAGCAACAGCAAACAATTTATTTTTTATGTGGAATTAATATGTATGACGCCGAAATTAAATTTCTAATTTATCCGTTGACGAAACGTTAGTATAGGTGGATATACTGTGGATCCCATTGGGTTAATCGTCGTCTTTCCCCTCCCGGAATTGCATATGTATGTATAGTAGTGTAATACGTTTGCATTTGCGTTGCCATAATTAAGTATTTTAGTTTGTAGAGTCAGATAATGTCAATCAGTCAAACTTGTTGAATTAGCTCCTCCATCATCATCATTCCTACAAAATCCACAAATGAACTCCTCCGTCCGACGGACGGACGAGTCACAAGTCAACTTTTCAACTTGTGTTCCAAATTGTGTGTCTCTTAATCGTCCGAAACCCATAACCGTCTCCCTTTATCTCCTCGTCTGATTCATGAGAGCAGAAGAAATCTCGTCGGGGCGGATAGCTGCTAAATGTGTATGTTTTATAAAATGCATTAGGTTTTAGCTTTTACCTTTCGTTCGTGTAACTGATTTTGATTTAATATAAATAATAAACATACATTTCCTCCGTATGTATTACTTACTACTATACTCTTCTTTACAAACTGATTTCTAGTGCATGTTTACGCTAAGCTTGTATGCTCGATGCTAAAAGAAATCAAGAAAACTTGAATGACCCGTCCAAACATGCCCACCACTCCATTTATATTCTTCCGAATCCCTTTTATACAACAAAAATGTATAATAATGTAATGTTGAATGTTGGATGTGTAGCATAAGGATAACTTTAGATGATGCCAGAGATTAGTCTTGAACTTGATCGTATCTCCTGAGACTTTTTTTTCCTCTCGTTTCGGAACTCAAATCCTTTTTCTTTTCTCAAAGATGTCATTCAGAAAAAGGAGCCGTCTACTTGCCCACAACAATTTTATTAGGACTGACTGATTGCCCTAATGGTTTTGTTGGATGAATCATGTTCACTTCACTTTTGTTTCTAATGGACTGCTCTGCTATACCCTTTATCACCTCAAAATATCTCTCATCATTTTGCATGTTAACCTGAGAAATTTGCTTTTCGTTTTGTTACGAGAAAGCTAAAAGTATATTATGCTCCTTTGCTTTCTGCTTTCTATCCCGATCTAATTTCAGCCCGCTCACACATCAGCCCTCTCTCTCTCTCTTCCTCTCTTTCGCCGCGGCTGCATTAGTAAATTGGAATACAAATTAGAAACGAAAAAAAAAATTAATCAAACCGTCTAAATCATCATCAGCATCAGCATCATCATCTTCTGAAGATGGACTTGCACTTTTATAAAATTAAAAGGAAGTTCGAAATGAGATTGTCTGCTGAGCAGCACTGAGCGAGTGAGGTCAGCAAAAGTTGATTAAGATTGCCATCTTTAATTTACCTTTCTGCAATCACACACCTTGTTTTGGGCACTTGAGGAGTTGATGGCCGGTTGTCTGACCAAGGTGTCATAAAACATAGTTTGAGAGTAATTAACCACCTTTTCTCTCACTCAAATACCTCAATTGCTGCATATTGCATGCATATCCGCAATTTTTTTGCGGCTTTCTACAAAAATATATTAGAATGCTACTGGTTTAATCACAATTGAAATTGTTTTTTTCCCCTGTTTTTTATTACAATATTATTATTTTTCTGACTTTTCGTGATGGTGAGTGACCTAGGCTAATAAAGAATACTGTAAAAGCGGCCGCTCTCACGGCACCCCACATGCTCTCAACAATTAAGCGATCCTTCATCTCATTTGCATTAAAATATATATATGACGATTTTTGGCACTCATCATCTCAGCGGCGACATTTCAGCTGTTCCACTGTCAAAGCAGAATTGTCATCAGCTGTTTTCGAAAGAGAGAGAAAAAAGTGTAATTCTCCCCACACCCCAACCCAATCCATTATCTGGATATATGATTCAATATAATCATTCCCCTACGTTTTGCCAGGAAAATGTCAAAATATTTCAAGTGGAACCCTTTATCATGCAGATTCTACCCTGACAAGACGAGTCTCCCGAAAATGAAAAGTGTGAAAAAAAAACTTTTTTTATAGAGGATCGCAACAAGTTTCCAAACTCTCAAGTTTAATTTCCTCCTCCCTCCCTCTTTCTAAATCATATTATGCTGGCTGTGCAGGAGGAAGAAAAAAAACTTTTGAAGTGAAAAAACGTATATATGATTTTATTAGGCCCATGATGATGATGATGATAATGATGATCACGCATGATGGTAATGAGTTTCGGAACTTGGTGGAAAGCATGCAATGCAATGCAATAATAATAATAATATGTGCAACCTTAGCTTAGGTAGTGTAAACCCCGGCCCGGCACAACCTTTTTTTTCTATAAAAAAAACTTACAAACTTCTCGCTCTTTGTTTTTCTAGAAAAAAAATGCGTTATCTTGGGGCTCCACTCCTGTAAACTAGGTTTTCAAACGTGGGCAAGATATATACGTAAAAAAAGTTTTTTTTTCTCCTGTATTGATGGCATATAAGCGCCAGAGTGGGAATGACGTAGAGGAAAGTGAAAGATTTCTATCATTTTTATGACTTAATACTACTCAATGGATTATTGCTGATTTTTTAGAGCTCAGGGTGCTCCCACCGCCACCACCACCACCACCATCACCACCCAAAAAAAACCTTATGCATATAGCCATACCTTCTTTTCTTTTTCCTTTTTTAAAAAAAAGTATAGGTATATATATCCTCCTCATCATACATATTCATACCCAGATGGTACTTCATCATAAAGCATAAAAGAGCCTCATGACCATGATGATGATTATGATGATGCGTTAGAGGCTAGCCAAGGTAATTGTAGTAGTAGCAGCTTAGGAATAGGTAGACAATAATATTGTATATTATTATATTATGAGTGTTTCTTTTTTTCAGTCCGAAAAAAGCGGAGACGGTAGGCGGTAATAATGTTCCTGGTTGTTTGATTTTCAGCAAAACTTGTTTTCCTCAGCGCTGGAGTTAGTGATTAGGCAAGGAGAAGGCAATAAATGCAATAATAATAATGACTTGACGAGAGTCAAGACTGGTTTTTGTAGTTCGCTCTGTGCCGACAAAATGTAAAGCTTTGTGTATATGTACGACGAGCCATGTCTTCATGATCATTCGTTTCCGTCACCCGAGTCTCAATAATAATAATACTAAAAGAAGAAGAAACAAAAAGCGGAGGATTCGTTTTTTTACGTGTTTTATATTTTGTGGTTACGATACGACGAGTTACACAGTAGCTGGATAGCAAAGTCGTTGGGATAAGATGATGATGATGATGATGACGAGTGCTTATCATATTTTATTTTGCCACTGGACATATGTGTTATCATTTCGGATGGGTCTGTTTGGTTTGGTCCCATATAAAAAATGCAAGGAGCGTTACCCGATGCGTATAGTGGATTGCGTTTGCGTAGCTACCAACATGGTTTTTATTAAGGGGCTAATGGGAATTTAATAGGTTTTGTGCACCAAGTGGAATTTCATTAGATTTCACAGACTGAAACACATTTAATTGAAGACTGTGCACTTGGGAATGCTTCATGCTTCAAAATTTTATAGAAGTTTTTAGCGAAGGTAAAAAGTAGCTAGTAGTAGACATACGTCTTGTGTAATTCACCAACATTATTCGCCGTCGTCGGCACCAACTGCAACTCTAAACTCCTCCGCCAACACTTGAAGATGAAATACTTTTTTACAGAAAGAAAAAAAGATTTACCGGGGAAATAAACATGGTAATTGATGCTGATAAAGGCTTTTAATGAAAACTCTGTGTGTCTAGCTAGCTGCTTGGCAGGGCTAAAGTAAAAGGTTATGGAGAGCAGTGGTATCATTAATTTTAACAGATTTTTTCCTCTCCTCGTTTTGAAAAACATGAGAGGCTGATATATTTTATGGTTTAGAAACAAAAATAAGTTTATAGCGGAGTTCTTCTGTCAAGAGGAAACTTTTTTCGCATTGTTTGACATCTCCAATAATTGCCACGCTACATTGTGCACTCCGCTACAGCTACATCTCTCTTAAATCAACCATTATTTTTTTCTTTCTTTCTTTCCGAGTTCCGTGTAATCTAATCAAGTAAAAATGCCCCCGAAAATAATTTCAATCGAGGATGTATTGAGAGACGAGAAGGAGACATTCTTAGAGACTCTCTCATCTCATCTCATCTCTCGCTCTCTGGGAGCAAGTCAATCCGCCAGCAGAGTTGAGGTTGCCGTATAGTCGTCGTTTATAAGAGGGGCTGCTGGGCGTAGTGCCAAAAAGTCCTTAAGAACAGTCACATTTATCAAGCGTATTGAAAATGCTAGTTTGGGGGACGACCCTGCTGGGCCACTCATCCATATACGCACAAACAGAGAGTTGCCATACACTAATAAAAAGAAAAACGTTATTTTTTTCTACGTTTTAAGAAGACCATGGAAGGAAGCTCATCAAAGGAGTTGTTAGAAAGAAAGGAACAAAACATTATTTGAAATGAAACATTTGCATACTTTGTGACAGACATGGCTATTTTGTCCCCGTTATTTTTTCTGCGTTTCAGATTCTACGCGAAAAATCGGGAAGATGGGGTATGCGCATTAAAAGATTTTGTAAATCAAAATGACCCACTTAATTAAGATGTAACCAGAATTGTTCTTTCTGGATAGTTTTTTGTTTATATTAAATTCTAATAGTACAAATCGGGAGTACAAGTTTTCTGGGCAGTTTTTTCTTTTAATGAAAGATTGGAGGAACACACAAAAAATCCCGTGTATAATGTATGCACATATTAGCGGAGATAAGGAGAACATTGAATAAAATGAGAGTGGTGTGGAGTAGTGGTCTATCTAATAAACCCAAACGGGAACCCGAACCATCACACTATCTCGCTAACCTAGACATCGGAATCTTAATCTTCAGTTTTTAGATCAGCTTTGACGTTTGGATAACGGGCTAACACAGTGCGACCATGTTTTTTGTATGTGGAATGCATGTTGACAATTGACAAGAGAGAGAACATAAAAAAATACGAAGATTTTTTCCCCTTCTTCTTCTTCTTCTTCTTCTTCTTCATCCACTCAAGTGGTTGATACATTAGTGAGTTCGCGAGAGAGAGTCGTATCTTCCATGTGATTTTTCCCAGTGTACATAAAGATAAACAAGATGCAGCCATTGAAGATACGGTTGTAATCACCCACACTATGTGTTTCTGACGAAAAAAAATCCTGTCTTGTCATCCAAGACTGTTCCAATATTAACTTCTTTGTACCAGCACGTCGGAGGAGAGCTGTGAGCTCATTATAAAAATCGTGTTCTCTCCTCGCTCTCTCTCTCTCTCTTCACCACGCTCAGTTTTGAGACAGAATGGAAACGAATGTGAAGAGTAACAGGTAAAGATGAGGGGGGAGCTGAGTCACAAAATATTTTATAATAATATAATATATCGATTAAGGAGGAGAAAAGAAGAGCAGAATCCCTCCACGTCTTATAGCATAATATTATTCAACACGACGACAACCGTCCCATTTCCCACTTCAATGATTTCCGTGACTTATGAAAATATCACGGGAGATTCCCTCCCGTTTGCAAAAAGTTTGTTTTTTTTATTTGGGAAGCCACTTTTGGCTTGGATCCCCACTTCCAACTCATATCAAGTGAGAACCCACAAGCAAGACACACGTAAAAGTAGGTAGAAAAAACTACAAAATCTCGTTTTTTTGCATCAACTCTTTGTGTTGACTTCACTCATGCATGCAAGTGGAGTGCAAGCGGGGAATTATTGCACTCGTAGAAAAAAAAAGTTTGGATGAAGCAACTCCACTTTTCGGAAAGGGAAGAGGGGACAACTGCGTGATGCAGTCAGAAAATTATGTCAACAGGTCGACTTCAACTATTTCAATCGATTAACTAACTCTGAAAAATGTCTTGTCTTGTGCGATTGTTCAACGGCCATATATTATTTTTGCATTACACGTAGGACAGTCATTCCATAGGTACCCTCGTGTGATGGTGCTTGACCACCGGCACTATAAAGCTGAGAAAACACCGAAGAAATGGAGTTGACGTTCCGAGTCTGAGGTCATTCAGCATCTTTTTCCCCCAAAAAATTCTAATCTACTAAAAATTATTCCAAAACTTCCCCACTGCACTTTTCCAACAAAAGTTTTTTTTTGAGAAAGGCACGCAGACTGTGAGTGGGGATTCGGCGGAACCATTGCATCCCAACTCTTTTTTTTACTCCGAAGCATGCACTTTTAATAGTATTACCTCGAACCTCAAACGGCTATATCTATAATAAAAAAAAGTTTGTATACATCCTCCATCCTCTTACCCACTGACTCAGATAGGGAAAGAGGTAAACTTAGAAAAAAATACATATATATAAGTACGACGGAGGAAGAGAGAAAAAAAACTCTCCTCTGATCGTCAAGTAGTCTCCAACGTGGTATTAGCCGAAAAGTGTTTTCTCGTCGTTCTCTCCTCTCCTCTTGTGTGTGTACATGTGGAATGGAAATATGGACGGGAAGGACATGTTTCGAGTTGAACATGCTTTCTCACACACAATGAGTATGAGTATATATATTTTTTTCTTCTCTCGTTCGGTTGGAGGCTTACCAAAGAAGCGCTGAGTTGGTAACCTAATGTTTCCAGCGAGCTCCTTCATTTCATCTCCTCCTGGGACCACTTGGTTTTTTTTCCGCTGTGGTTATTATGACGATGGACATACACGATCTTGATGGTTTTGGGCTGATGTTCTTCTTCTTCTCGGACTAGAGCCGTGTCTTCCTCTTCTCAATATTATATGATGATATTATTTTTTTCTCTATTGTTGGATGTTGATGCTAGAGCATGGTGGATGGAGTGTGTGGTGGAGTTGGACTACTAGTCAAAAGTGAAACCAGTGTGAAGAGCAGAGCATATATAATATAATATTATGCAGCGTAGTAGTTGTAGTAAATGCATAGCCCAACATAAAACATATATAGTAAATATCCTCACAAGAAGGCAGGCAGGCAGTCAGTCAGACTAGAGAAAAACTAAAGACAAACACACCACTTTTTTCCATACTTCTTTTTTTTCTCTCTTCTTCTCTCGACGAAAATTTGTACGTGTGTTCATCCCATTTCTTCATTGTCCTTCACATCACTCTCCATTCACCTATATACAAAATAATGCAGCTCGAGTCTCATGTGCTCACACAGCAGCAACAGTGCTTTGCTTGGCTATACGATCAGAGAACAGAGCAGCGGAGAGGAGGCTCTCGTCTCACATTTCAAAGCAAAAGTAATCACAAATCTCTTGGTTCTTCTATCAGTAAAAAGTAAAGGGCTTTACAGATAAACTTCTTGAGAAAGAAGAGACGATATTGGGATTGTGTAAAATCGTCCTGTTGATTCATATTATGCTGATCGCTCTCCTCCTCCTGTTCGTTCGCGAAAATTATCTAAACTAGTCTATCCCAAGCTACTAAACTCACTAATACTCTCATCATCAGTATCAGTATATCAGTATATTAGAGGATACGAGTCGATTTTTGACCTGGTTAAAAAACATTTGTAACATTTTTTTTTAAAGTTAACAAAAATGTGTACACAAGCTTAAAACGCCAGTGGTGGTCTACTCCTCAGCAGCAGTGAGTTACTCCACACACACAGCTCAACTATATATTATTCATCATCAATACACCAGCTTGTTGAGGTTTTTTGTTTTGTTTTATTAGTGCATAGGTTGTTGCGTGTTGCACTTGGCTGTAGAGATTCTCTCTATTCTTTCTGCTCCCAAGATGATCAGTATCGGATGATGATACTATCCCAACTTTCTGGTTTTTTACAGAAAAAAGCTTAGAACCTTTCCGTAGTGGTGGTGTGGTGTGTGTGAAGGAAAAAAGACAGGCAGGGTATTATGTGATTTGTGACGGAGGTGAGTCAACATTTGCATTTTGTGTAGCTCGTGGTGTGGCTTATCACACCTTGAGATTTGTTTTTGTGTTTTTTGCACGGTCTCGGTGTGCAGAGCAGTCAGCAGTCTTACTGTTGTTGTCGTCGTGTTCTGAAGAATGACCACCGACGCTGGTTGCCTGTCAGCAAAAGTGTGAACCGTGATATATGGGGGCTGTCTGTGTGCGGGCGGTGGCAGTGTAAACAAAAATAATAATAATAATAATATAGTAAAAGAAAGGCCGGTGCGTGCGGTGTGTCTGTGCGCTCATCTCATCCTTTTTCACCTGTACACATTTTTTTCCGGGTGGTATAGGGTTTTAAGTGGATTTTTTTGGATGTTCCTTTAATAATCGTGCTATTAATTGGCATTAACAGTTTGGCGAAATAGATTGCGTAAACAACAGTTCAAAAGTATATATGTAATCGGGAGTGAAAGCTGATATATTTTTTTCTATTGCTTTTACTTGAGGTCTTCATCCTCGACGACGAGAAGAGTGAGTTGTTAAATTGTGTTTTGCTGAAGTATGTTGCGTGTCGTTGTTTCAGCCCGTAATTATTATCCTTAAAAAGTACAATTATCATCTGTGTAAAAAAAATGATGGAACTAACTGCTCAATCTGATAAAGGAGGCGCCAACAATGGCACCACCTCCCTCCACCACCACCACCACCCTTTCATGTACCCCACCGATCTCAGAGTGCTAGGTTACGCTGCCGGTGNATCTGATAAAGGAGGCGCCAACAATGGCACCACCTCCCTCCACCACCACCACCACCCTTTCATGTACCCCACCGATCTCAGAGTGCTAGGTTACGCTGCCGGTGTGGCAGCCTCAGTGTTACCTTTACCCCATCACACGTCCTCCTCGTCGTCCTCCTCCCCATCGGGACAAATCATGAGCCCTCTGAGTCCCACCAATTTGTCGGTGGCCCATCACCAAGTGATTGGGAATTCTGGGCTGGCCTCGTCCGGCTCGCCGAATTCCATCGGATTTCATCTCCCAAGGAATCTCCTGTTTTCCGAGGAGGTCAATCTTTTTCTTGTAAAAAAATAAATCCTTCATTTTTTGTTACGCTTTTTCCGCTGCTATAATACTGATCTAGAATATTAACAAGTGCAGTTGCAGTTCCTTATAAAAAAACTGTGTACCGGTTAGATATATACATATATAATACATCCTTTGCGCAAGACACTTATTGTATCAAAAAATATTGGTTTACTTCCATCATCATCATCACACTCAATTTCTTACAACCATTTTTCTTTATTAAATATTATTACGGTCAACAACGATACTCGCCCTGCATCAAGTGTCTGTCGGATAGAGTGGCTGCTGCTGCTGCCTAATAATTCTGAATTCATTAACCTTGAATGCTCACTGCTCTGCTCACACAATCAAAGGGTCGAAGACGAATAATGCATAAGACTTGATTTTTTTTCCTCTCTCTCTCTCTCTCTCTCTCTCTCTATTCTTTTTTCGCGAAAGAGATATATAAGTAATAGTTGGCATTGGCATTGAAGTTTTGAAGATATGGAATGTGGGAAGAAAGCAGTTATAGAAAAAGTCGTTTTCTAGCCATTACAGCCCATTTTTCAATAAGTATATAGTGCCACCGTCAATCATTTTTGCGAGTGAGTAGGGATACCTGAGCGAAATTTTAGATTGCGGAAGAGCCCAATTGTTTTTTTCACTACATACTACTACTAACTACAAGTTCGACAACATGCGAACGCTGAGTAGCTGAGCACAGTCAGGGAGTCACAACGTCGACTGTAATTGGAAATTGTATACAATCTGTAAAATTAAATGCTAAGCAAGCACTTAGCAGAGCAGGATTTTCTCGAATATGAAATGAGCTGTGTGGCGGCAACCCTCTCTCTCTGCCTCTGCATCGCATCTCTCTCTCCCTCAATAATTATATCAAGCTTGTTTTCTGAATGGCATTTTAATAAGTTTACATTAATATTCGGTTTTGATCTACATCTACAAATTGTACATTGCGAATGTCATCCTCCTCCCAAAATGCGTATCGGTAGCAGCAGGGATCAATTTGCATAGCAATCGATGAGCACACAAAAAGAAAAAAAAGACAAAAAAGTGTGTTTTGCTACTATTGCCACCCTTGAAGTGATCCTGTTGACGGTGAACAACTTTTTCCCCCTCAAAAAAATATATAAATACTATTTTGCGTCTTCTAGAGTTTTTACCACAGAGAGTGATTTTTCCTTTAGTATGTATTATACCTAATTGGACAGAATGATCCATTCTTTCCGAAAGTAATTAGAGGAGAAGCGCTCGAATCGAAAGAGAATGAGTGAGGGAATAAGTGAGGAAACCGCCTGCAGTCGATTATTCGCTACCAACCAAAACCAAACCAAATTTTTGTTCAAGCTCCCCTTTGCCTCCTCGCACTATAAAACACGCAAATCTCCTCTTTTTTTGGCGCTGTTGCATGATGGGCCATGATTAATGAGTATTAATTGACACCATACCTGGTCGTTATATTTGATTTATTCTGTTAAACAATGCCAGGACACGACAGGTTATGTTTATTCCTCCATGAATACTTAATGGAAAAAATCTTTTGAAAAAGTAAGCCAAAAGTGAAGCAGAAACAAAAGGTTGAATGAAGCGAAGTGGCCACAGGTCTTTTGCGGCTGCAGCAACTGAGCTTTTTAAAAAATCGAGCTATACTTGATTTATGAAATAATCAACTTTTTTCTTTTTACCTCATCTGCTTTCATAAAAGGAGAGTATTAGATATTCTTTTTTTGGGAAGAAGCCCCTTGCCCTTCCTTGTCTAGCCTTCCATGTGCCTTGTGGGATGTCGTCAACTCTGAGAAATTTTCACTTCAAAATTTGTCAGCAGTTGAGCGAGAGAGGGCCAATCATTGTCTTCTGTACCTGTTAATCACGCTCCCATTTCCCTTTTATAAGCTACATCCTCCTGAACCAGATCAGTTCCTTTAGATTACAAATTACTACCAAGTGTGAAGGGGCATGGCCGAACCTTTTTGGCAAAACGTATAGTTTTTTTTCTTCTTTCTTTCAAACAAAATGCATCTCAATTTTTCTCCCTCTCTCTCTCGCAGAGTTGAATATTATTACATACATCTGTAGAAAGAAAAACGGAACGCTCATCGCTTCCCCAAGTAGCTAACAAGCTACAATGGCGTTTACAAACGAGTATAATATATATACCCAAATGATTCTGCACGCAAACCCTGCAAAATTACACCGTTTTTAGTAGGTGCCACAACATCTTCAAAAACAAGCAAGTGTTTTTTTTTCTTTCTGGATTCTAGCTCTAGCTCGCTAACACGGGGTATTTGGGTACATGGGTATTTCCCCTGAAAAATTTCGAGATGTAAAGAAAATATCAACTATACATAATAATTATAGTGCATCCTCCGCGTTTTCTGCATTTTTACATTTTATTACACTCTCCACTACACCCAAAAAACTTACAGCTGGGCTAACTAAAATACAGAAAAAAAGCATCACCTTTTTTTGTACTGCTGCACAGCATATGCGGCTGATGGGGACGGGTGAACTGAATAATATGCAACTCCGCACTCTCTCTCTCTCCCTCTCTCGTTGGATTTTTTTTTCTTTTCTGTTTTCACTCAAAATATTCACCTCCAAAATTCCTCATTGGGATGCAGGCCTACAGGCCAATGAAAATATTTTGATTTCATTCCATCTCCCATCTTCCCTGAGTGGATAAGAAAACACGAGGGAGGACGGAAAAAGCAAAATAGTCCAAATGCATATACTCATTCCAAGTGAAACCCGTTGAACCAAGTGTGTGTGTGTGTGTAAAAAAAATTGATCGAAAAGCAAAAATACACTTTGCCAGAGAACGAGAAAAAGGTTCAACATCTCTCCTGCATCATCTACTACAGGATATTTCCACGAAAAATGTATGTACTTTGGAGTTTAGTTTGTTTGGAGGGAACGAACCATGAGCCATGTCATGATGGCAAATGCACTCTACTCCTCTGCCCGACCGAACGAACCTGCTGATGCAAAGTCCACATTGATTATTATGTGGGGAAAGGAAATGAAATAGTTTTTTATTAGCACCAACTATTTCAATATTTATATAAACTTTAATACATGTAAAACTGTAATTTCCTTTATTCCCTGGCTCCCAACTAATCTCGAAAGCATATGGAGCAATAAAGTGATAAAAAAATAACCACAAACTCTTTTACAGTGTGTGTGTGTGTGTGTGTGTACACCTTACAGTTGGACGGCTTGCATGACAATAAATTAGCTTTCTTTTATTTTTCCTTGTAAGTCTGATGATGAATGGTGGAGAACGGGAGAGAAATAGAGAGAGAGAGAAGGAGATTGTTGTAAGTCAAGAAGGGAAAAATGACCAGAGGACAATATTGTCGCGCGTATTGGGTATACTCACCACGCAACTGAAGAAAAAAGGTGGACAAGTGCCGGTGAACATGCCAGACTGGATGAACACATTTTTTTCTCTCCTCTCTCTCTCTCACTCTCCTGCTTCATTCAAGTTGGTTAATAAGGTGTACTCTGTGCGGTGAAGAAGAAAAAAAAAAGATTTTTTTTAGAATTCCCTTTTTTTCTTACGCAAAACACACTGGCGACTTGCCACACAAAATTGCCAAAGACATGCCGTGCATATATTTTTTTAAAAGCGGTTAATATTCTTGCATATATATTTTTTTCTTCTTCTTCATTTCTTGGTCATTTTAGTACTTTATGCTCATCGTGTCGCAAGTCAGGAACATGTACACACTCAACATGAATGATTTTTTTTGACGAACCAAACTCAAACTCTAGAAGGCTTTATCTTTGCTTTTTATCCCATTTTACCTTGACTTTTTTGACAGATTTTTTTTCTCTTCCCCTTCTCCTCTTAAGCTGGCTACCTTGTGATTTTCTATTAAATGGCTGAGACCGGTTTTCGGAATAAGAACATGCAATAATATTAGCAAAAAAATTGTATTCTTGTAGGCCACAATAAATCCTGACATTATGGCTACAAAGCAGAAAAATCTCACTCGCTCGCTGCGCCAGAGAGAACGCAAACCTCACAGCAGCTGAAGGATTTACGTGTTAAGTAAGGTTAAGAAAGTAGAAATTTCCGTTCATTTTGGATGTGTAGAAACAATAGATCTCTCTTAAAAAATATGACATTTACCCACTACTCGTTTTTCTCCTCAAGAAAATCCAATATATATTGTTTTTTTTTTCTGCGAGGATTAGTTCATATTTTTGTTACGTGTGTACACATTTTTTGTAGGTATTATTATTATATTATGTACTACGTACTACAGGGTGCTATCCTCAAGAAAATCCAATATATATTGTTTTTTTTTCTGCGAGGATTAGTTCATATTTTTGTTACGTGTGTACACATTTTTTGTAGGTATTATTATTATATTATGTACTACGGACTACACGGTGCTCGCAAAAGAAGTATTATGGAATTCCGGTGATTACTATTCCGCTTATCATTACTGCCCCTGGCCCGTATATATAAGCTCCGTGTGATGTGTGATGGAGTGTAAAGTAGTTGGGGACTCCAAAATCCCATTCTCTCTCGCTTTTTATAGACTTAAAACTCTGATACTAGCTGGTGTGGCTGGTAGGAGCTTTTGATAAAAGGATTTTTCTAAGTGGTTTTAGCGGAAAAAAGTGAAGAAAAAAATGTGCAAATATATGAAAATGTTGTTGTCGATACAAACCAAATGACTGCGATTTTTATCGGCCAAATGCCCCCAATCCGAATTCCCTTTTGTTTTACGAGCTTAACTACATGTTTGCATGTTTGGAGGAAAGAAGGGAAGAGGATGAAAAAAATGTCAATTTTTTTCTCATTTTCAGATTTTCTCTTTTTTTTTCCAGGAGATTTTGTAAATTGAATTAAAAATTTAAAAAACCGGGTGCACCGGACTAAATAATATATTTGTTATTAGTTCTGAGAAAAACACAAGCCACCTGACTGTAAACTGCAATGCATACAAAAACTATACTTACTCCTCCATCCTCTCTACTCACTTCTAACTGATTTTTGGATGATGTCAGAAAGTGATTGGTCATTGCACGTAGCCCAACCAAAGTAAAAGTCTTCTTGAGTCTTATGCATATTACACTACATTACATTACACATCTGAAAAATCCACACAGTCTGGGCTAATTTTCACATCAAAATTCTCTCCAATTGATTCCAGATGATGAAGCAAGAAATTTCGCGTCGTGGACGTGAAAGGGAAAATATAACTATACACAAACCCACAAAACTTCATGCACTTTAACAAAGTATACTAGCCCCACAAAGCCCGTGCATACAAATTCATTTTTGTTGTGTACCATAAAAAAACGCGCAGAGCCATTTCGACCGATTCGACATGGTTCGAGTCATAGTTGATGACATCAATCCCAGCTACTAAAGTCCACAAACAACAGGTAGTTTTTTTGTGCTCCCTGCCTCTTCTGCATCTGTATTATAATTGGACTATACAGATGACACTAGGCCGGCTCCTGCTCCTGCAGCATGCGAACAAGAGAAAACAATATAAAAAATATTGTTCAGTTTGATACCTGCATGTATCACTACTACTTACTACTCATACTCATCGTCATCGTCATCATCCTCAGGATGATGATGATATTGTAAGAAATGTGTGTATATTCTTGATTCTTGTGTAATAATAATATTATGCATGATGGGTTGTTGAGGAGTTGAGGGGATTTGAGGTAGAAGTATGATTGTGGCATTTTTAGAAGAATAGTAAGAAAAAAATTGATATATCCCCTACTTAACGCATGTCCGCATGTTAGTAGCCAGCCATTAACACTCAAAATTCTCTGAATGGGGAATGATGAGGAGGAGGATGATGATGATGATGATGATGGAGGGGGGAAAATGGTTGTACAGTAGTCACGTATAATATTGAACCGAGATAGTTTTATAATTGGAAGAGTTTCTCATCCACACCATCGCCACCATCCATTCCACCACCACCAAACACCTTGTTTTTCCCCTTTGGATACTTCTTTTAGTCAGTATTCAATCCGTGCATCATTGTGGTGTGGTGGACATTCATGAGTTGCATCATCATCCGTGATTACAGTGGAAATTATGTGGAGACGTGTTAAACGCTGAGGCGCTCAGGGAAAAGAAAGAATAAGTAATTTCCATCCAATTTCATTTATCATTTGGGAATGCATAGACACCATGCACTACTGTCGCTATACACAATTAGCCCTTTTGGCGAATTTATTTTTCACTTCTTAGAAAAGGGAGCCCATCATCACCGTTAAAAATATCGCTCAAATCAAAATGAGAAGACACTGACGTTGACTGACTGATCCCGGACGACGACTAAACGTAACAAATCGAGTTTGGTAAAAGCGGATATGTTTTGCTTTTTGCATAGAAAGCCGGCTCAGTGACCGCATATATCTGGAGTGGGAACAGGGTTGAGAAGGGGCTCATTGTTGAGTCGCACCCTCCTCAAAAGTGTTTGTCTTCAGCTCCGAGGTGTATCACAACCCCGAGTCCAACTCCACACCCCCCACCACCACCACCTTGTAGCACTAACTCAGGCTCCTCTTCTGTCTCTGGTATTCCACCTCGACGACTTTCCCCCGAGAACTACTCCTCCTCTGCCCAGAATTTGTCTGGAGGCGGGAGTGGCAGTAGTGGCCCACCTGAGCCACCACCACCAGGTTGTGGATCTCCCACCACCACCGGTTGTAAAAGTGGTAGTGATAGCAGCAGACATCTTCGCAGTCAAGATCAAGGTTCCCACAATGGCGAAGCAGCAGCAGGGAATGCTCAGTTAATGCAGTGGATGTCGGCTGTCATGGCTGAGCATATTAATCATCATACCGCTGTTGATGGGGTTCATTATGTGTGGAACGGTGGTGCTGTCGAGGTATGTTTTCCCTCTAGTCGAAATGGTTCCCCTTCGAAAAAAAAAATCCCTCCTGCGTAATGAAACCAACCAACAACACATCACAGACTGACTGAGTTGAAATAAAAGAGTTCCCTCAAAAAAGTTATACTACATAAATAAGTGCACGATTATATAAGAAAATTCCAAATCCAGAGTGACGGTCAAGCAAGCATGCAGTGCGAGTGAAGAGCGAGTTGTTCCTCCGTCGTGACAGGAATATGCTCCTACGAGAATGTGTATACGTATCTAATGATGAATGTGCTATTCCTAATTTTTCTCACATTATTGCATTTTTGCATTTTGCACAACTGGTGCACAAAACTTAGTAAATAATAATTATTGTTTCATGCATGTTGTGCAGCACCTTCCAGAAAATATAATCTTATCGTTTACTACGTTGTCGCATTTTTTCTCTCTTTTTTATTTATATTGGTTGCCTCCATCGCATCGGTAGAGTTAGAGAGTGCTACCGCAGTCAGCAGCGATGCGGTGCGGTATTTTTACCATGATGATGTTCACAGGCAGCGTATATGAAACTATGTGGATGTGGATGCATGTATATATGGCATAACGAGTTTGTTCTTTTGTGATGGGGATGAATAGGTGCATTTATTATTACTTGGGCTAGGAGGGGGTAATTACAATTATGTTTCAAGGTTATCATATATATTTCACAATCACCTTCGGTTGTCTTCTCCATCAAGCGTCGTTGTGTCCTACTGAGATTTTGATATTTTTTTTCTCTTCACGTTCAAATCCATCCTTCACATGATGATGATGATGATGGTGATGCCGATGTGGAGTTCTTAGCTTGGTCTCAATCCTTCTTCCCTTCCTTACTATTATTTGTTATATGGACAAAGATGAAGCGGCATTAGATCAAGAGAGATTAATTAAAAAGTACACCAGCATATCTCTCACTTGGTTTTTTAGCAATCTGGTTCCCCCACTTAACTAATGTCAAATTAATGAGGGAACGTGTGAACAAAGCAAAGTGTTTAACTGTCTAGTTGCTTTTAGTCTCTATTACTTACCCTCACTGCTACTCGCTCATTTTTAATGGAAGATTTTTGCCTGGGAATTAATGTGCGCTCACGGATCACCATCCGCATCCACCATACCACCACCACCATCACCATATGGAGTTGACTTTAATCGCTTCGAATTCTGAGGCATGAGAAAAAAATGCGAGTTCGCTGAGGCATATATTACTCATATTACTCATACGTACCACATGCGTTTAGAGTATGTATGTAGTGCTAGCCTGCTACCACAGGGCAATTAATAACTTGCATGCTTTCCCTCATCATGATTTGGAAAATGCGTACATTTTCTTTCTTGGTTGCACATGGGATGCATACTTCAATGTCAATTGGTACTTTTACATGAGGACGCTACACTTATCAAGGGATAGATGCATTTTGCGTACGATGATGTTGATGGGAATAGTTGTTTGTTTTGAATCAGTTACAGGTTTACATATATATTTTTTGAGGATAATATGGAATTCAATACCACAGAGGGCTCATTTGTATTTTTACATGCATGCATTTTTTTCTTAAATCGTTAAGTTTCAAATTGAGACGGGGATTGCATAGGTAAACACTTTTGTGGTTTGCTTCTTGCTTAAAAGCCATGTGCTGCTTGTTCTGTAACAAAACTACCTATATAAGTATGTTTATGTTTTTATATTTTAAAAAATACAATTTTGACGAAAAACTAGCGGTTCTCTCTCTCTCTCTTTCTCTCGAACCCTTCCTAAAAACCAAATGTATGTATTTGGAATAAAATAGAATACTTTATACTTTTGTGTTACAGGGTAAACTGAATTCGCCTGAAAGTCATCATCATAACTCGCTAAAATCTGGTAAGTGTTAACAATCAGTATTTACATCACAATATCGATAATTCCACTGAAATAACCACTTTTTATATTCAATCCTTCTCTCCCAACAACAAGTATTTCAATCAACTGAGCGCAACCAGAGATAAATCTGATTAGAGAACGCAACGCAAAATCCTGCGCGTCATGCTTTATAAAAATTCTGCATGGACTGCCAATGAGGCGGTGGGGTTGCGGGTGGGGGGGGGGGTGAAACCTGAAGAATATTATTGAGTTGAACTGTGTGTGTACACAAGAATCAAAAGGATTTTTTGGTTTCTACTCGCCTGCTCGCGCCTAATCAATCACGCACGATTGACTAGACACTAGACGACGACGACGACGACTACACACTGCTCACTTACACACTGAACCCCTGTTTTCCCTAATATACGTGTATATGTACATGTTACCATTTTATCGCCAAAAGATCACATTGTCATGTTTTGTAGGTCTGAAAGGAAAGGGTACAGGCCATATACCATACCATGAGCAAAGTTTTCAAAATCACTTTTACCCTACTAAAATCCACCTTTTTATTTCGTGTTTGGTTTAAAAAAATCACGCTTCTTGACACAGAGTTCTAGTCTCGTCCCCTGATTATCATGGTGCTTATAACGGAAAGTCCACAAAAGTTTTTAAAAAATATTGAAGCGCAAGCTCATGATGGCTCACAACAACTGGCTGATTTTCGTCAATTGATAAAAATGCAACATGTAATAAAAATAAAAATAGGGATGAAAGTTGGGATGAAGGGATCATGATGATGATGATGATGACGCGGCGATAGTTGCGTCTTGTTAACCCTACTTTTTCAAAACTTTTGGCTTTTTTTGTCGACCAAAACGAATCCTATTTAACTCCTTTTGTTGTTATAGCTTGAGTACAATGTGAGCGAGCTGAGCTGTGTTAAGTGTACACACTAGGGTCAGTTTCAA
>JAANSN010001640.1:0-31366 GCA_036850665.1 Dicranocentrus wangi
AAATGTGAACTCCTTCAAAAAAAAAGTAATTATTATTTGCTGGCAGTAGTATTCGCTAATTAGCTCATCATTCCCCACACATATTCTTATATAAGTATTCATCACAAGAAATATATAACTTCACTGATCTTTTTTGTGTTCACTGGCTTTATACATATATGTTCAGTATGGTCTAATCCCAAGTGTTTTATTTTACGTATACCTCCAACCAAACCAATACAGAACAGTTAGTCTAGTACACCATCATATCATATATATATATATACTACAGCTCGTCAATATCATAAAAAGGAAAGTTTTTTTTTCTCCGCAACAAAAAAGCACAACTCAAAACCAAGGTGTTGTTATTGTACTTACTTACTTGTTGTTCATAGCTCAAACTGATCAAAAACTTTTAAAAAGGCTAATGACTTAATACATATTACTACATCTTGCGCTCTACATTTTATTATTATCATAATCATTATATCCAATATATCCTATAACGTGTAAAGTCTCACAAAAATTTCTAATAACTCCTCTGGCTTTCCATAATAATATACTGACATAGAAGGAACAAAACAGAAGAGGGATTTTTATTAGTAGTAACAGTAACTCTAAGTCAGCGCTTAAAAATCATGAAGGATAATGTTTTTGGAGTGACGAAACTCCCTAACTTGTAGTGTAAAAATGGAAACAAAAAAGTTCATATATTTGTGAGATATTCTACAAGTGAACTACATGATTCATTCTCATA
The DNA here is from genome assembly GCA_036850665.1 of Dicranocentrus wangi. NCBI lineage: Eukaryota > Metazoa > Arthropoda > Collembola > Entomobryomorpha > Entomobryidae > Dicranocentrus > Dicranocentrus wangi. Next base: position 737 of record JAANSN010001640.1, read on the forward strand.
TCCTTCATCATTGGGCCTCCCAAATTCACGACTAGCCCTGCTTTTCATCAACTTTCAGTTTCTTCTTGTAGCGTTGTTTTGTTGTTATGAATGATCACTGTGATGCGATCAAGTTTAGCGTGATTATTACCGTCGTCATTAGTTAAAACACGCGTGAGGCGAGAAGAAAAGTGGGATGAAAAGGATAAGATTAGTTATTTTTCCCCTCTCATCATGCAAAAGTTCACAAGAAGATGCTAAAAAGATGCGGCAGTGATGAAAAAGTCATTTACATGCAAAACTAATGAATGATATGATACGAGAGAGGAGGACGTTCTGCAAATTAATGACCGTTACATGACCACCATGCACGCACCTCAATTACTCTTATTCTCACTAAAAAATGTTCATGGAGCAGAGAGGAGAGGAGGAGGAGGGACATATTGCTTACTTTTTTATTCGAGGTGGTGAGGTAATAAGCCACCACCACCACCAGTGTAGAATGCACTGCATGCAGCAGTAATCCATAAAATTTTATTATCAAAATAAGTTTACCTATACACGCTGTTTGTCTCCTCCAACCTGACACAAAATTTTGATGCTTTCCTTACAAAAAGGTTATTCAAAAGATGGACTTTCCACACAGGCCAGGCCGTGCTTTGATTTTCCTTTTGGGATCAATACAATCTGAGTAAAAAACGAGCGTTATTATGCAACTGTCCCCAATCAAGTTTTACATTCATTATATTATATATGTATATGTATTAGGTATACTATTGCTCTTCTTTTTTTCACACTCCACCAATATTTCTCAATGTTGACATTTTTTCTTCTGAAAATTATTTTCTTCTTGCCAATTTCAGCGATTAGCGAGAGGGGGACAAACCAAATTATTATGTGAATGCTTTGGATGGTGTAATATTCCTAATGGGAGGAAATGGGGTGGAAAACGGATGCTACTTTGCCACTCCGTATCGTATCTGCTGTTGTACTATATACCTTAAACTTAAAACTTTGTTTTAATACCACATCATCATCATCATCATCATCACACAGCTCATGAGAGTGGTATGTGAACTGAGATGGTGTAAAACAAAACAAAACAAAAAAAAGAGACAAACGAGTAATTTGTCATGGTGCATGGTGCTATGGTGACAACAACACGATTCCCTTACGAAGATTTTTTTTCTCTCCCTTATTCTTTGTTGTGTGTTCTCTCATGCTAACGATGCGTAAGGGACCTATTGAAGCACGTTATAGTATAATATGTGTTGGTGTTGTAAATACCTAAATGATTTTTCGACCACAGCATGCATTTCTTTCTTATACATAATTACTTTGTGTTCAGGGCATAATAATGTACACAGCAACAGCCTGCGTAAGTGACAATGGTGATGGCATGGCAAATTGTAAACATTTTTTATTTACTTTGTCCCATCCCCTATATTATATTATATTCTCCGAAGAAACCAAACCAACCAACCAAACTATATACTATGTAATGTGACTATTACTTGGGTAAACTTTGAAAGAATGAAACTTGGGAAATACCTACCTATGAGACTAGGTATACGTTTTCGTTCGTAGCCAATGAATCATTATGTCAAAGCCTCGCATTATTTAATATTTTGTGTCACATAATTATCATAATAGTATATCCCCACAACAGCAGGACCAGCAGCAGCATAGCAGCACCCTCTAAAGCGAAAATCGAGTCGTGACTTGATTTCGAATTTATATGGGTTTTATAGAATGGCATAGGGTTTAAATTGACAAAAAAAATGTGATCGTAATGCGCAACAAAGGAAGCACGCCACGAACAAACGGGAACATTTCAACCGTGTATAATATAATATATATTTTTTAATCGTCTCCAATTTACTTTTCCTTTCGCTTCGCTTGTTTATCGTCTCTCTTGCTAAAATGGGAATATAGAAAGAAACTATTTCAAGAATGAAATCCTCCACGTGGTGGTAGTGTTAGAGGTGGTGGTGGCTACAAGACGGTGAGTGAAGACATAGACAAGTGATTCTAAAAAGACAAATCTCTTTACCACCATCATCATCATCATCAACAATCCCTGTGGACATTATGCAAGTAATTGGGAAAACAACGATCTTGTTCCACACTACTCAGGCGACTACTTACTTACTAAACTCCTCTACAAAGTCGTGTAATCCTTATGAATATGTATGACGTTGTGGGGGCTATCCCACCTGAAGGAAGCAGAAATTGATGACCACCACACCTTATCCACATTTCAACAGAGAATGGTTTGACAAAAAAAAAGAGTTTTTTTTCTCGTATGTATATGTTGCAGGTTGGGATTGTGAGTTCTTGTTGCATATATATATAGTTTTTACCACATCTCAGCTATCTCATCATCATCGCCACCACCGTCCGCCGTAGCCAAAGCCAACCAACACAAACATAACCATAAAAATAAAAATATAAGGGCCTACACACATTTACAGAAGAGAAGTGGTCTTATTTAAATATTTTTTAAGAAACGAAAAGGACTACTGTGATGGTAGTGGTGGTGGTGGGGATGGGGATGGATATATAGTGCCGCTGGGGTGCTCTTGTTTGCCTTGTTGGGTTGACTGATTAGTGGTGTGGTGTGAGGCGAGCACTTGATGACGACAGATATACACATGACGATTATGTAAGATGAGTGATTGGTTGGGTGAGTAAAGTGCACAGTATATTAAGTGGACAAAGGGAGAAAAATCTAGGGAAAAAATTAAAAAAATTACTGGCGGACTGACACAACCAATTTTTCTCTGAATGGCCGTCATCACATATGCAATGCACATGAAAAATATGATATATGTTAGCATAATCTCATCTCATTTTTTTCCTTCTTTGAACAAAGGACCCTTGTTAATTTGAATCTGTTTACAATGAGATCACATACAATATTTTCAATTTCAACCCCAATGTACTCACTCACACGCATGCATCCGCACAACACGCCAAAAACTAGAATGATTTTAAGGGATGTGGTGAGTGAGATGATGATGATGAGTTTGATAGAATCAAAAGGGTTATTGTTGCGCCGCCGCGTTTTGCGTTGGTATTGGTATATGTCAGTTGAGAAATGATTAGTGGAGCGCCCGTTGTGGCACGTACACCTAATATGGATGACCAACCAAGTCAATCCGACTGACTAGCTTGTTTGTTCTTTAATAATAAGCATTCCATTATGTATGAGCAGCGGAGAGGAAAAGGTGAGGGATGGGACTTTTGTCTTGGGCACAGGTGAAATCACTATGGGAAGAAAAGGGGTTTTGCAATGTTGACGATGGTCACTTACTTCAGTGTCTCGCCAATTCTTCTTACAATTAGACCAATTATCTGGTTCACCTTTAAGTTGCCGATGAGAGAAATTGGGTTTTATAAGCTCAATTTGGATTTGTCAATGGAGATCCCGTGACGAGCCTTATATAATCATCGCTGTACTGCTGCACTGGTGCAACTCACTCAGTCTGTAATTCATCAATAAATTGAGAACCCCCTCTTGTAATAAATAGCACATAATTGAAAACTCTTTCTTTACCACACCAAATCCGCATCCATGAGAGATAAATGAGCGCAAGTTGCTCATTGCTCGAGGTCGGCCCAGTCTTTTGATTTATGGGAGTGCTTCAACAAAATTATTTTTTATGCAGTGTGTAATCTACAAAAAGGTATTTTCTGGGGGGAAACATATTTTTTTCGCCAGATTAGCTCTTGTTATTGAACCATCATGTAAAGTCATGAGTGGGAGACGAGTTGAAATTGAAAATGATGATGATGATGATGATGATGATGACGACGATGGTTGTGTGATTCGTGTAATAGGACAGTCACCAACCACTTCGTGTTTCAATGAACTCTGCCATCCATGAATCCCACAAAGTTGATCGGTAGTACATAGTAGTAAGTAGCAAGGAACGTGTAATCACTGTATCGATTGCACTTTTGTGGGGACACACAAATGCTCAATCTGCTCCAATGACAGCCTACTTCACACATTCTTCAGTCAGTCTCTAATGAGCAGTGTACCAAAACGTCGGGGATTACTGCATTTAAGATTCAAGTCCCTTGCAAAATATATATATACATATACTTGTCATTATAGATGGGCAAGAATTTCGCCAAAGTTTCGAATTGTCAAATAGTGTGATGACACCAAAAATAATTTGAAATATGAGCCCAATTTCTCAAAGGATGAAGGATTTTTTTTGGATTGTCTCACAGGTATGGTAGCTCAGCATTATGGACGACGCCAGCAATAAAAACGGAGGAACAACTATTTCGTATTCAGTTTGACCGCTTGCGCTTGTGATGTCTCTGGATTATTTATCATGACAAAATGCGATAGCTCAAAAACAAAGTTTCAAACACTATACACAAAATTTTACCTTAATATTTTGTCTCCCAAAATCTGCTCATTTCATTTTTAAAAATTAAATACATGCATTCATCAGGTTTGGTTGGACGCACACCAAGAAAATAGCACGCTGCGCTGCTTGGTTGCTTACCAACGGTTATCTGAATTTGACAATGTGACAACAGCATTACTATTACTATTACTATTATTATTATTATTACACAAGCGGAGAAGTAGAGACATGATTTCTATGCTCCATTTCAGAAGAAGTGTTTACATTGTGTCACATCATCACATCACGTCTCTCATCTCACAATCAGAGTTGTTACCAAAACTTGCACATAATATAATATATAATTTTTTTAACGAGAATGTTCATCTCCTGTTCTACAAGACACATTATTGTCATGTTGCTTTGCGTCGAAAATTATGTTTATGTCTCAGATTTTACAGAGGCAGAGTGAGAGCGAGCAGCGAGTCAGAGGAATCTCTGATATCAAATTTCTCTCATTTTTATTGTTATGTCTTCCTGTACCTAGAGCTGTTGTAGAGCTTTTAGAGGAAAAGAGCTCTCAAGGCATGGCTGGCTTTTGCCTTTTGCCGTGAATGGAAGGAGAGGCTTACGTCCTCATTATTATTATTTTCTTTTTCAGTGATTTGCTTTAGTATTTTTGCAACCAGTGTGAATGGCAATTATAAAATTCCAGGATTTCCTCCATGATGAGACTACTGCAGATTAAATTTTTGTTTGCTGGATGCAAGGAGAGTAATAATAAAGCTGACATTTAATTGGAGGAAAAGTGACTGAGACGATAACAAGTGTAACATAATGCTGGCGCCAGGATGACATTAGTTAAATATTATGGTAAGAAAAGGAAAAAAAATATATATATACCTATTATATTATGCTACAGCGTTGAGACTATTATTTTTTTTTAACGCGACAAGAACCGCCGCCGCCGCCTTACATGTTTATGCAAACAAAATATATAATAGTAATATGTAATAATGTGTAGAGAGTGAGGACGTGGACTACCCAAAACCGCAGTTAATTGTTGTGGTAGTGCTGCTGGGAGCTAAAAATGCAACAATCTAAAAAGTTGCTTTTGCTTTCTACTAATTACAAATGCACTGTTACTTCCCTTGCCTTTAGTTACTTACGACCATTTAACGCAACAAGGAAAAAGGTAAACAGAGCAAGCCACACAGCAGGGCCCATTAAAGGATACATAGGAGGACTCCTCTGACCCCTGACCTATCTTCCAACTCAATCTCGGCGAGCGAGCGAGCGCATGCAATTAGCCCAGCTTCGGGAAAACAATCAGTTACATATATAATATACTCATTCTCTACTAAATCAACGCCACTTTTGGTGGTTTTTGCGGCTTGGGAGGGTAAATGGAGCAGAAGGATAATACCAAAAAAAGAGAAGAAAAAAATATTGTGCACTGAACATATATATATAATCGTGTGGGCAAATGCTTAATGCTTAAATTACTCCCCGTTCTGTCTTTATCTTGATTATCTCGTAACGATTTGATGTTAACAAAGACAACATCATAATATTCATCATTTCTCTACACAAAGTAGGCTCCTTTATTTATGCACTTCCTGAAAGTAAAAAAATAAGTCATTTTTTGGAGTTGCCATGCACGTTGCCTTGCCCACCTCACCCACCCCTCCTCGCTCAGACAGTATATTGACGAAGGAAGGATGCAGGTGTGCACTCTGGTATTAAATTAGGTGCAGGTGGAACAATAATGTGCGCAAGGCGTGCGTATTATTCCCTCGTCACCGCCGACTATTCCGAGAACAGAAAAAAAGCATCGTTGTCGTCGTCGTGTCGTGTTTTATTTGTTTTATTTGATGGTCAACATTATAATTTTTTTACGACGACATATTTCCCTACTCGCAATAAGAGCGATGATATCAGTTGAAGGTAAAGAAAAAAATAAATGTGTAGCAAAGTTCAAAGCTGTTTTAATACAAAATATGATTGTTCAAAAGGGGAGGATAATCCTATATATTATATCGGCTTCATTCATAAACACCCCAAAAACATTTTGTCCTCCATGATCTATATTAACATATGCCATCATCATACCACCTCCTCTCCTAACCACCTTAATATCCTCCTCCTCCGTTTAACGACTATTTGACATTTAGCCATTAAAACATAATATAAAGCCCATATAAGCCAGAATTAAATTCTAATATAGAGAGCAAATGGATACTAAGGAAATTTTTGCTGATGTGGAGCATAAATAAGAGCGCATACTAATTTATCTCTCTACAGTTCTCTGTGTTTGTTCGGTTCCCAGCGTCGAATTTAGTGTACTCGTCGACTTTTTTTTTATCTCTGGCTCGAAATCTAGTTGATAACTTTATGTTTGTTCGCTTCTAACACTGATTATTATTATTTAATTTGTGGTGTGGGTAGTTAGTTAGTTGCTTGCTTGTCTTCTGAAGCAATTCTGTAGAGCAAGAGCACAGCCCCAGCACACACGGACAGATAGATAGGATAGATGGATGGATAGACGGGCTGAGTGAGTGAGATATTATACGGAAGGGAAGCTTATTTTTTATTATGCACATTAACCATTAGCCAAACAAAACTGTGTAAAAACACACTAATCATAAAAGGTTTAAAAGGGAAAAACGTTAAAAAATTAATAAGAGTTTTAGGTGGCGGTGGACTGCAGAATGATAAAACAAGTGGATTGGATAGCCCTGCAAAAGTTGAGTTTTACTATGATAGGAGTTACAATGTTACAATATATTGGCTTGGTTACTGGTACTCTGTAAATTCTGCCTTGCCCATAATGTTTCTTCTATTTCTTTCCTTTTATAATGTCCTTTCCGTATCTACAAAAGTAGAGAGAGAATTATATAGTGTGTGGTGTTGTACCTTTATGATGAATAATATATTGTTGTATATGCCATTCTTTAGCACCACGGCGTCGGTGGTTGCATTCATAAAATATAGCATAAAAAATTGTAATGGCGTCTAATATGTGGGCTTTATGCTGTTGCTTTTATGAGAGCAACCTTGTATTACCGTTTTATATATTATTAAAAATAAGATATATGTATTGTGTGTTCTATATAGGATGATGATGCTGCTGCGATATGAGGGTGGCCTTTGTCATTTTTGAACGTTTTTGTTCAGTTCGGTTGGTCGGAGGAGGAGGAGATGTGTAGAAAATAATATTGTGAATATTGTGATATTGTGGGAGAGTGTTTTGTTGTATAATAGCTCTGTTTTGTAGGAGAAAGAAGAAATAAAATGATGACTATTTTTGATGTTGTTGGTGGTGTATGGTGGCTGGTGGTGGTGTGAGAGAGATGATAGATTTGATTTTATGATATGATGGCTTCGTTTTATATAACTCTCGTCGGCTCCTATCTTTATTGTAAAAGTTGCCCACATGAGTTGAAGATGATTTAAACTTAAAACTGTCTTCTTCTCCTTCTTTTTCTTATGTAAGAATGCAAAAGGGAAGATTGAGATACAGGTTGGATGAGAGGAGCAAAGAGTAACTCTCTGTCAACTCTCAAATCAGAAAAAAAGATTTTTGCGACAAGATTGCGTTTTGCGTTTCTTTCTTTCTGTCATTTTGCACATTTGTTTACACATTTGGTGAACACAAGGGGGCAATAATATTCCGCAAAACTGTTTTGGAGAAGGACGTTCATTTTGAGGGCCAGTTGTCATATTAGCAAAAGATACAAAGCAAAGCAGCAGCGGTTTGGATGCCTATGTAAATAAACCTTTGCTTCTTTTGCTGTCCTTTCTTAACGAAAAAAAATGTTACATGCATCGTTATAAAAAACTACACTGAACGAATTGTACATCCAGCCAGCCGGCGGCGGCTCCCCATGGTAGCTGAAAATAGCATGGATGAATAAATATTATATATATATATAATATGTCTGGAAGGAGAGTATGGAAAAATTGCGTGCATCTAATCTAATCAGAGAGTGCAGTATTACGCTATACTCGAGGTAAAACGTATGTTTTTCTTTATGTAGTCACTCAAGTAATTACACTTTTACGTTGTTTACACATGAGCTTTGACGATGCTTATCTTAAAATGGCTTTGAAGGTTGCTATTTGGCCCACCACGAAGTAATTGACAAAATGCAGGGGAGGAATAATCTCATGAAAAAAAGTGCTTATGGGCACTATTTTTTTACTTCTCGACCATCGTTACTTACACTTTTGTCATTTCAGAGAGGAGAAGAGAGATGAAAAAAAATGCGTCCAAATCGACTATCGAATTTGACATTTTCATTGGCTTTTACGTGACATTCGACATAATAACGCTCGTATATATGGACTCACAGATAGTGTAATAATAATATTTTTGTACTCTGTGCTCATGTGCACTCACAAACTTCAGACTCCAGCCAGAAGAGTAGCTTATATATGTGGAGAAAAAAAAGAACAAAGAATAATTCTAAAAATAAAGAGAAAAAACAATATGACACGGTGAATTAATGGTGTGACCGGAACGGAATGGATCAATAATACACAGTTCCGTATAATATGTGGACTACTAACCACGACTATATATGTATACGTACGTAACAAAAAACCATAATAATATTATCGTTAAGTTGAAAAGTCAACTCTGATTCTCACTGACTATGACTGACTGACTGATTGTACACACATACAGTTTTGTTCTCTGCTCCTTCGTCTACTCTACTCTATTATATGTCCTTGGATGTTCCACTACTGACCAACTTTTTTATATTTCAGGATTGGACCAAAACAGCACTGCCTAAACTTGATCCAAAAATATCCTACTAGAAATTGAAAGTTCATTGAGATGATGACAAAAGAATAAGAATATTATACGGTGTGGGCCTGTTGGGAGGTCTGCCCTTATCAAGAGAGGAAATGACAATTTACTGTGCTTTATGTATATCAGAAGAATCCACTTCCCACTTGAAAATATATAGACACATATTTTAAGGGAAACTCTGCGCTTTACTCAATCGGTGGCGTGGCCCCTATGCCTATTTTTAAGAAAACAAAGCGAGATGATAATAATAATAATACTGACATTTTTTCTTCAAAAACAAAACTGACAATGAACCACCGCAGCAGCAGTTTCGCACATATATATACATATACACCTCTGTGATCTTAGGGCGATCGTCGTATTCGTAATACGACACGACTGCGTTGTGTTGGCCTGCTAAAAAAACAGGATTTATAGAGGCAAAGGCATAAACAAACCTTCGGATTTGTTATACAAATTTATGAAAATGAAGTGCAACCTGAGGAAAATAATAATTGGAGTTGCATTGACGTTTGCTGTCCATTTTCTTTTTCAAATGAAAGGCAAAACAAACTTGAGCAGAGCTCAAGATCAGAACCAGAACAGTTGTTTGTTGGACAAACGGTATGCTAATTCTTTTGTGACCAGTTCATTTCAATTTTCATGCAATATAGCATCAAACTCCTTCTAAACGCAAACGACCAAACTAAACTGACGACAACGACAACCAGCCGTCTGTGCGAACGACGCAGTCAAAATAATATGTAATATGGAATCAGTGAAAAATCATTTATCTCAATTCTCCCTTGCATCCTTTATCCTTGCCTTGTCTTCAAGTCGCCTTCTTCATCACGGCGAAACGCTAAAAATTACGCATAATGTGTGCATTTGTATTTCACAAAAGGAAAGAAGGATTCACTAATATAATCCTCTCTGCTACTGGCACGAGAATTGTTCCTTTCGATTGGTTTGATTGGCTGGTTCTTGGATTCGCACAAGAGCAAATTGATTTACGAGTTGGAAACTTATCGTTTGCTTGCCGTGGCCTTTCTTTACTAAAAACATCATGCTCGTCGTTAGTAAAGGATGAGGGATGAGGTTGTAAAATGGATCGTCGTCGTCACAGCAGCAGCAGCAGCAGCAACAGCGCAGCATATTATGTAGCAGACAAAAAATGGGTACATAATTTTTTCGGGGGTGGATGTGCAATGAAGTAGTCTCCTCCATCTACGCATTTCATATATATGTATGCTATCATTATGAGTGCTACAAATTTCAATAGAGAGCTGAAAATGGAATAAATTAGTAAAAGATTAGCAATTAAGTCAGGGCAGACAGACCTCGACAATGAGCATTTTCTTTGGAATAGAATGGCCATGATGATGATGGGCGATAGTGAACCCTATTCAAACCATGTTATTTAAGTTCATTGGTTTTTTTTTTGCTTCTTTGCGTCTAGAAGGAATATAGGCCAAAAGTCACAAATAATTTGTAATAATAACCTGCTATAAACCTTTTGCTTTGCTACACATCATACGTATTACCCATGAATGATGACTGTTATACTTTTATACGGCTCTATAGTAATGTGACTTGGCTACCTATGTACGATATGGTAAACTGGCTCAAGTTGCTTTTGATGATTAGATTCTAGCGACTTTGATTCGTAATTATAATAATCAATTATGAAAAAGTGACAAGTCACCAGCTAATTATCCTTTGCCCCTTTTTCATACATTCCGACCCACAATCTTAATCAAACTCGTGGAGTATATCAGCCCACAACAACAAACAGAGCGCTTCTCTGATTTCATTGGAAGTTTGCCGTGAATGTGATATATTGGCCTATCGCGTAGCTTATAATATCGTAAGAAGGATCGAGATGAAAAGATGTCAATAAGTTCAACTACTTATATATACAATTTAATCATGACCATGAGCAATAATATGAGTAAGCTGCATCTTGCCCAAATCAAATTTATCTCTAATGATCATCGGGTCATCATCAGTCATTGTTGTTAAAGGGCTGTAATGCAGTTGGTGGTGGTGAATGGGGTTGAGCGAGAAAAGGATTTTGGGACTATTGGGACTTCCAGGAAGACGCTCTATCAATGCGTGGAGGTACACAGGATAGAAAATGGGATAATACGGAATGGGTAGAGAGAGAGGGACAGGAAATGAAATGACGTGGGTTGCAGAGAGTGATCTGCAGTGCATGGATGATGACGATGACGGATGAGAGAGTCGCTCGAAAAAAAAGACTTCAGGACCTTTAATAAAATGTTAGCTCGCCACGCATCACTCATCAATCTGAACTGAATCTGCTGGCTCTGCTTCTCTGAGAGAGTCCATTACATACTTGGCGATGAATTGCTATTGCTGTTTGTTGTGAATTGTTGTAGTAAATCATGCTAAAATGCGCAGACAACGTGGCGACATGTACACTTCACTGTACGGGACGGATACGCAACTTCCGCTTCAGCTCTGCTGCTGAGACTACGATACGAGACGACGCGACGTGAGTATTAACAACAACTATGTGATATATACAGGTGAACGAGGGGGTGAACAAGGGATTACTTGGGGAACTTGATCATGATGACTGGGCAAAGTGAAAACCACTTTTGGCCACTGGCCACATAATTTAGCAATACTGATGATGACTGACTGATAATTATTGCGGCTTTATATTAGCCCTAGCCCGTGCTCAAACTTAACAAAAACACTTGCTGAAATAGGAAAAACGTAAAAATGTAAATATTCAAACATTTGGCTTCTTACCTTTCTCAAAGTCCAAATCAAAAATTTATCCAACAAAAGAGCTATGTAGGTAGGTAGGTATGCAATTCCACTGGGTAAATGTGCACCAACTATTTTCAGTACTGCAAAATTGGAGTGTAGGTCGACGACGACGTTCAGTCTACTGAATCACTGGCGAATTTTAACAAAAACAGTGTGCACAAGTGGATATATAATATATAAAGGTACAACCGTTCTCCAGGAGAACTTGCAGAATCTCTTCGGTCGGATATCACGAGAAAACTGGATCGTCGTGCTGGATAAAGGCACTAACTAGCAGAAGCACAGTTCAGTACGAGTCAATAAAAAAATGCTAGAAAATACAGGGTTTTTTCTTTTCATATTATTACGTTTTAATGCACCTTTTCTCAAGGTGTCTACTGCAGAGTCTGACGGCTGTGCAGAGATTTCTTATTCCCCAAGGAGCTCCCTTTAACCTAAAACAAGAGCAAGGGAAATAGCGAGAGAAAATGTAAGACGAAGGAATAAGGAATCCCACTCGCTCGTGAGTGAGGTCTGATGGCTAAGAAGTGCAGATGTGAACTGAGGAGAAGAAGCGTGAAGCGTAGATCAACTCCTGTCATTTCAGAGCTGCTGCATGCAGCGGTAACGGCAACCCCAAACATATACGGCTGGTGCTGGTATAATATTATGAGAAGAGATGGAAAACTGATGATGATGATGATGAGAACAATGATGATGGTGCTGCATGCAGTAATCACCCTGTTTGTCTGTAGGACGTTCACTCCAATCCAACTTATGAAGCCACTACTAGCATAATATAATGTGGATCGCCACGAGCTCCTTCGCGTAAGGTGATCCTAACCTGGCGTAACCATGCAGGTGCACCACAAAAAATGATTTCTACAAGACTGGAACACTAATTTTGGCAGAATGCAACCAGGGTAAAATGATGATACTCTATAAAGCTCGCCTTAACTTCGCTATTTAGGCTTGGCACGGCCATCCAGTTGATTGTGATATAAAGGAACGTTATGAGAGCAAAGAGCTGCATGGCTTGACGGTGGTGGTGGTGGTCAAAGGAGTTGGCGTCCTTTGAATGCATTCAATTCACTATGCAGTGATGCAGACTGAATGATGTTTTGTTTGCATATTGCAGAGCTAAAGCTACAATAATATATTTCTATTGCAACACCATCGTATTCCAAATATATTCGACCTGACGCTGACGCTGCGCGCTGCGTCGGCCTTACTGCGTGCTATAGTGGTACATATACATATACATACAGGACGTTGGTACTACATCATCACATCATCATCGGCATTCTTCATTTCCATTTGACTTAAATTGTTTCTGGTTTTGATAGTCAATTAAATAGCGATGGCTAAAACGAAGTAATAATAATAATGTGACTAAATAAGGTTAATAAAATAACTATTCGACTCGAGCGGATGCCGTATTTTTACTAAATAATATACAAAATCCTACATTTCAAGGCTTCACTGACAGTTTGAAAATATCAACACATAGATTTTCCATGTACTCTCTCTCTCTCTCTCTCTCTCTCCACAAAAATAGGTTACCTAGGTAGGTTTAAAAAATATGCATGAGATCAAACCATGTACATATAAGCCATTTCATGTCCAACGCAACCTGGAGCCATTAAAGCAGTTCAATTGTACATGTGTAAACAAATATTTTATATAAAGTCCTTCCTCCAACTATTAATACCATTCATCANTACATATAAGCCATTTCATGTCCAACGCAACCTGGAGCCATTAAAGCAGTTCAATTGTACATGTGTAAACAAATATTTTATATAAAGTCCTTCCTCCAACTATTAATACCATTCATCATTCATTGGCATTCTCAAGTTAGGTTAGATATATTAAGTTCGCAGTCCCACAATCAAATCAATAAATACGTGCCCAGATAAGTTGCCCTGCTAAAATTGTTAGCGGCAGTAATTAGTTGTAAAAACTGAGAGATTGGTAGTACTGATTAATTAATTAGTCAATTTAGATTTGCATATTATCAGCGTCAGCTGGCGTGCACGTTATATATACCTACACACAGGTATATATACGTGCACGTATAGGACTTTCCGTATTCCCACATCATCATCTGTTTCAGGCATTCACAACAAACTCTCAGGTGTACAACATAAACTTTTAATTAGTATCAGGTATTAGTAAAACACCATCAGTCATTACTGCTTCAACAGTTTTTAAAACTCGCACGTGTGGAGTTGAAAGGTGTATTTTTGTTTACTGTTTATAATTAACAATTTATGTTTTTGTAGTTTAGTCTACGGTTTAAGTAATTTTTCTTAGACATTGGCTTAATTTTAATTTTTGTTTGTGTTCATGTCATCCTTTCTCCAGAATGTGGACCCTGAAGCTTATCATTGGCTTAATCGTTGTTGCAATACTATTCGTCGTCATTATTGCCTTTGCCGGTTTGTATTGCTATGAGGAATACCATCAAAGGATGACGTCAAGTGGGGGTCCGTATATTATCGGAACTGAGGAAGGAAATGATGGAGACAATGGGGACCATGACCATGAACCAGATGAACGGACGTATGTCTTCCCGTTCATGGATCATCCTCCTAGGCCTGGAGCTCCTCAAGAAGTATTTAGGATGCATCAGTTGGCAGTCCCGATAATCGAGTCACGTCGACGACAACCATTCACACCAGGAACTGTGGTTACTCCAGGAACCGAAGCAGGTCCTCCAGGAACCGAAGCAGGTCCTCCAGGAACCGAAGCAGGTCCTCCAGGAACTCTCCCCGAAGAATCGGATTTTTGCAACAATTATGAGGTCCGGCTTCGGGGATGGTCTCTACTAGCAGATATTCAAAATAGTTTGTCGTTCCGCCTGTCGTAACTATGTTTTTCCGTAACATACCTGAAAATATCATTTTATATACAGAAAAAAACCATGATGTTTTGGATTACCGTTAAAAGACTGATGATAAAAAAATTATTAAAAGCAAATAATATTATGTTATGTATAGGTAGCATTAAAGGTATTAGTTTAACGATAATAAACAGTTTGGCTAACAATCTCATTAGCGTTTTGTCCCTGGTAGCATTCTAGCTTAAAAAAGATTAAGTAGCTTATCTAGAATCTAAATAGCATCAGAATTTTGATTTCCGGTGAGGATGAGAGCTTTCGTAGTTATTTTACATTAAATGATAGGACTAAAAATATGTTTCATAGTCGCTAAAAGTTGCTTTTTAACATTTGGTACGTGTCAGATGGCTGGTGTAAATGTAAATGTCAAAGCAGCAAAAGTAAAATAGAATTCGGAGAAAATGTCCATTGCATAGTGTACGCTTTCACTCAAAATCAATGTATTGCACATGTAAGATTGGACAATTTGCATTCCATCTTCTCTCATCGTCATTTGTAAAAGTCCTAGTTGGACCAATTTAATCAATTTAATCTACGTGGACAGGTAATGAATTCGGGGAAACTTCACAATGTGTGTACTTACAATTAGTAAAAATGTCTTCATGCATCCTTTGCATAATAGCGTTATCCAGCATGAACTTGGACTTTGGACTCCAGACGACAAATATTTATGCCTTATGTCTCTAGCTGCTGAATTATTCTTAAAAGATTCCGTTTTTACTCGAATTTCCACATTTCATATTCACCATCAGTTGCGAAAACTGATATTATGCTAAATCTGTCCATTGCGTTCAAAGCTGCCTAGTGTAGCTTTCCTGTAGATGCACCTATTCATAAGAAGATATTATGCTAAGCACACGCACATAACAAGTTCACCCTGCATGCAAATCAATTACGAATTCATAAATTATGTAACAAATATTTTAGACAATAGTAGGAAGTAGTCAAGCCATTTACTAACGAGCAAGGAAGAGTACAAGGGTCAAGGGTCGAAAACATATTTTCCATCCATCGTGAATTTGACGTTGCTACTTTAGGTTTGGCAAGTTTTGATTTTCATTTCATTCTCCTACTGACTGTGATCCCGTCACAATCCCAGTCCAGCCAGACGAGCTTTAGAGCTAGAGCTGCATTTACCGTAGTAGAAAGAACTGAAACGGATATTTTCTAAAACTGATTTTTGGACTTTATTACTACGGTTCTATTAAAAGTAATCGTATCGTGATTGTGATTAAACAAGGTAAGCTGCTAACGTCTTCGATGAGTGTCTTTGTATAAATATTTTGAATGCTTTTAGCCAGTCTGTCGTCAGCAGTGTAAATTATTTATTAAATTGTTTATATTTTCAGAGGGTTTCATTATAGATAAGGCAGGATGTCTTCATCTTCTGGATATCGACACGGTGGTCGCCGCTATGGCCAGAGGCGGAGGGGGGGACGCGAAATAGGAAGAGGTCTTTTGCTACTTCAAGAAAACCTCCAATTTTACGAAATTAAACATTTCCATGAAGATTAGCATCAACCATTGCGACCGCGAATGTTGTTTGTTGAGATTCTTACAATTTCTTAAAGTTCCCTGTAAGACTAACCGTTGTCAATATATATTTCAGGAGGAGCTGAACTGGGAACTGGGAATCGAAGACATAACGTCAGTTCCAACACCAGAAACACTCCAGTTGCGCAGAGGGATAACAACATGCCTTTCCAGCTAACTCCAGAAGAACAAAAGTTTAATTATTACATGTACGAATTTGTTGTTCCCGAGGGTCCACCACCGGAGCAACCATTTGTGATGGAACAGCCGGAAACGGACGAGCACCTTAAGGCTTTCCACTTCATGCGCGACGTATTTACTCACTTTTAAATTTATCTGATGAAATTACAATCTTATGGTTTTTATGCTTTTATGTTAGTTAAAGGAGGAAAGGCAACTAGTGGACGGGATTCACGGAGTGATGGACTGTCGGGGATTACATTCATTGTATACAATGTGCCAGTTTTGCGATGGACGGGTAACACCATTACAACTTTCATTGAGTCTTCAAGTTATAATATACGATAAAATATTGTCGATTGTAAATTGTAATACATATATAAACTTTGTTAACTTCAAGCGAGGTCCTTGGGCTAAAGATCAAACGCCTTCAAGATCGGATGATGCGTTTCAGCGTTATCAAGAATCGTTTACAACTACGTTTGCGGTAATTGTCCTACATTTGTTTCCACTTTCACTTCAGTCAAGCTATCGCAAAATCTTTCCCCTTTATTTTGAATGCCTATTTATAATTTTCAGGACTACCGCAGACGCAACCACAACGACAGCGAGGACCAGGCCCAAACAACGTTAGGCCCAGAGGTTGTGGATAATAATATTGAGGATATTGAGTACGGTGTTTCAAGTATGCGCTTAAGCGTTGCGGAATAAGCGAAACCATTCTTCGCGTTGTGTTTCGTTATCCCTAGCCGCCGCCCTATAACATAGTGCTAGTAATGAATAGTGCTGGATCCATGTTATTGATCCTTCCACTGCGTAGAATTGTGCGATGTAATGTAATTCTACAATTAATTATCAGTAATACTTATATCGGTTCACTAAATTATGGATGGATTATCAGTTTTTGTAGCATGAAATATTTAATTCTTTTCCAATCTGCGTAAAATATACAGTACGCATATTATTCTGAATGTAATGAAATGATGATGCGATGTTGCGTTGTTATAATCCTATTAAATTGAATACACTGGTCCATCTTCTATTTTAAAGCACTGCGTACTATACAGTTAGAAGAATTTATTCTTATACGACTCCCTGTTGTCCGATCATATTGTTGGACTACTACATTCCTCCTGTAAGACATGAAATACTTCATTCCAAATCCAACTATAAGCGTGCATATTATTTTGTCCTGAGTCCATTCGGATGAGACGCTTTCAACTATACAAGGAAACCAAACAAATATCTCAATTACCAAAGGAACTCTTAATTTTCAAATATATTCACAATTCCTTAAACTTTCTTAAGATTGGAATTTTGCACCGCGCATATCAGCATATAGTATTAATATTCGGAGGTCAATTTTGGGAAAATGCAGATTGCATGCATTTCATATGTGTTGTTTATAATCCTGGCCCAGCATAATTCTTCAGACACTTATTTGTTTTTACAATTATCTCCTTCATTCCTTTAATGACAGCGTGGTGTTATCACAATGTATGCTGAAAAGTATTTAAACTGTCAAGAGACAAGTCATTTTCAAAAATGTTTGTTACGAGAGCGGTGGCGGTGGCAGACTGACGAGTAAAATTTTCATAAATGATACATGTTTGAAGGGAAAGTATGCAGAATGTAGGGTTAGATAGAAGATGTAGATGAATTTTGATAGAAATGTGAATAAAAAATTAAGATTAAGTTTTAAAAATTAAGATGATGTGCGAAGCATCATCATAATTCATAATGCTGTTATATTGGTGTATATACATACACACAGGAGTCCACGTCGGCGTGAAATGTCAAGAATATTTCTAGATGTGAGTCAAGTATTTCAATTTTCAAGAATGGGCCAGTGTGAGGTGATATGACACAATACTGGTATACCTTCACCGTTGTCGGTTTCATGAACGGTTTTTAGCATGCCAATTTCCAAGCCACATTATTATTGTTCCGGCGATCCTCAGATTTGAATATGTCAAATTTAGGTTATGCAAACTTTAAATGAAAATAATTTTCTCCATCTCGATGTTTAGTTTTTTCCTTTGTTCGTTTATAATGTAAAGATGTTTCCTGTCAAAATGCGTAGTTTTCAATCAAACTCCAAATTCCAGTTTACGAATGGTTGTCATTGTTCGTATTCAAGTTCAAAGTCGAATGTAAGAAAGTCCAATGTCCATGTGAATATGGTCGAAGTTCAATTAAGCAAAAAAAAATTCCGAACCAAGTCGGAAATTTGATCCAAAGTGGATCTATCTGGTCCGTCAAGTCAAAAATATATTCCCGAAGACGCTATCAAAATCTCAGCTCGAAATTGGCGTCTTTAGTAAGAATTCACGGAGATTGATTCGTGTCATACTGAGGTATAGGGAAGATAATTAAATCAATGTGATATTGATAGTAGTCAGTCTGCTAATAGTTTTACTCCCACAATTGTTAACCGATGAAATATAATATTGGACATGGCTTACGCGACATAAAGTAGGCAAATAATGTAATTGTAGATTACAAAAATTTATGTAGATACATATGTTTAGAATTAGTATGGGTATGGTATACATGTGTTGCAAATGTTAGACTTGTTGATCAGTTAGTTAGGAAGTAAAATACAATACTATTCCGTAGCGCGTACTATATTCTGACAG
The DNA here is from genome assembly GCA_036850665.1 of Dicranocentrus wangi. Lineage (NCBI taxonomy): Eukaryota > Metazoa > Arthropoda > Collembola > Entomobryomorpha > Entomobryidae > Dicranocentrus > Dicranocentrus wangi. The sequence continues at coordinate 19,916 of JAANSN010001640.1, forward strand.
TAACAATAATTTTACAATTGTTGGAAATGTATGTATGTAGCTGCTAATAATTGCAATGCATAATAATAAACCTGAATGAACATAATGAATATTATGTAAAATTATGTTATTTGGATGTCTCAAGTCAAACTTTATTTATGGCACACACGGGGATGTACGTTAGTAAATTGGTTAAACGAAAATCTCAGCGATCTAAATCGTAATTGGCATCTTCAATTATTATTTATTTTTTAAAAAATAGCATCGAACGAAGAAAATTAAAATTTCATGGTGAGACTGGGAGAGAGGAATTCCCAGGAACCTAGATCCAGGTTAAGATTTTAAATTGCAAGACCACCTGTAAGAAACTATAGGAAACTGGTATACTTACTACTACCACTTTCACTGTCGTGTGAATGTACTTGCAAGGTAATATACTAGATTAACTAGATTCTTCTTCTGATGTACCTCAATTTGAAAGAATTTCATTCCATATTCCATCCAATCCAATACATATACGATATAACTCCGTTTGTATCTCAAAATCTCACAGCAATCGGTCTCATGCAACACGCACATGGACATTGGATACACATGATGAACATGAATGACATGCATTATGAAGTGTGCATATATGAATCCAAATCCAACCAAGAAGGTTGAAATTGGACTTTGGCCCGGCTGACAGACAGTCACACAACCACAACAGCAGTTGGATTGCATTGCTGCCCCCCGGCCTGCCTGCAATGTAAAATGTAAATGTTTTCCTCTTTTTGTTGTGTGAATAGACTGCTTTTATGATGGAATACTAGTTTGGCGACTGACCACAGTGACCACGACCACACACCACACACGGTCATTTCCCTTATTTTCCAAGTTGGCAATCAAATGGCAAACATCACGAGATACTACTAGAATTAGTCACCAAAGTCAATATAGTCATGTACTAACACTGGAGAGAAAGGACTAGGACTACAATATATAAATATCAAGTGACAAACTGGAATCCAGCTCAGTCATGTAAACTTTTTTGTACATATTGGAATTCCCTTAAAGTTGTTTTAGATATAAAAGTCATTCTTGGATTTACTAATGACAGTAGCAAGGAGCAACTGTCAACAATCAACATCAGTGAGCAATGACAATGGGCGGGTTCAAGGTGACACTGGTTCTCGTCGGGTTTGTTGGACTCTGCGCCCAGCTAATAGTTTGTGGGCTGGTAAATAATCAAAGGAGGAAGCCCGTTTCATTGTTTATGATTAGTGACAATAATGAGAGTGATTGGGTGTCCGCTGAAGATAAAGTGGTCCGCCTTGCCAGTGATGATGATGGTGATGACAATGACAACCATGTGCCGATTGTCTATTGGCATGGAATGGGTAAAAACCAGAGACATACGTCTACCCTACCTAGTTACTTTTAAACAATATATAGTCAGTCCCCAACCAAACTAATTGTGAGTGATTCGCGAATTTCCATGTTTTATTAATAATAATTCCAGGGGATGCCGGAGTTCATGTCAAACATGCACTAAACTTTATTGAAAAGGAGCTGCCTGGAGTGTACGTCAAGTCTGTTCAGATTGGATCCTCTATTGCAGAAGTAAAAATGAATATATTTGAGATTGAAACTAAATTACTTTTTTAATCTAAACAAGATGAACACCTTAGTTAAACATTGTGCAACTTTGGATGGATATTAACTATTTATATTGTTTGTAGTATTAGCTATAGAATTAGATTGCGACTTTTGCGAGTCGCCTTCATGTTCATCTCATACATAGTAGTCAAGTCAGTCATGAAATGGAAGAAAGAGTATATATAGTTGGTAGTGCAAATGCAAAAATATTTACTGGATTTTTGTAGGATATTAAAAGTGGATACTTTGTCAACGTGAACAATCAGGTGAAGCAGGTGTGTGATGAAATCAAAAACGATACCAATCTTCGCAATGGATACAATGCTATTGGTTTGTCACAAGGTGGCCAGTTTTTGTAAGTTTCACATTCGAAATGCTGTCACCTGTAGAACAGATTAAATAAATCAATTGTGTTACAATAACTCTGAATTAACTAGATTTTTTTTCCTAATTACAAGTTCTTGTTTTTGAATTATTTTTATGTAGGCGAGCTGTGGCTCAAAGATGTCCAGATCCACCCATGCGCAATTTGATATCCCTCGGGGGACAACACCAGGGTGTTTTCGGTCTTCCAAAATGCTCTGCGCCAAAGCAGGAGTGGTGCGAAGTCATTGACAAGTTGTTAACCCATGTCGCTTACGAAGGGTAGGAAATATTGATTTGTCAGTAAAAAAATGAATGTGCAGGGCTGTGTATTGATAAGAAAGCTTTGATATTATATATTGATATTGATATGTTACCATCAGCTTCCGTTATTTACTTTATGATAATTTACCTGACGAATTGTTCGGACGAGAAAAGATATCACATTATATAATGATTGTATAGTTAGTTATATGATTGATATCATTTGATCATGACCTTGGAATCGCGAGAATTCCTTCTGATAAACGCAACGGACGGACTGTCTGATATTCTGATTTGCAGGTGGGTCCAGAAATTTCTCGTCCAAGCAGAATACTGGCATGATCCATTCAAACAGGATGAATATGTGCAAAACAGCGTGTTTCTTGCTGATATCAATAATGAACGGGTTAGTCAGTTGATGCATTTGATGACAATCCAAATTTTTTAGTAATTAGCTAAACATGCAATGTCATTCTTTTAAGCACCTAAACTGATTATGTAACTGTTTAGGTAAAAAACCCAGAGTACAAGGCAAACTTGCTCAAACTCCAGAATTTCGTCATGGTCCTGTTTACGCAGGATACCATTGTTGAGCCTAAAGAAAGCGAATGGTTTGGTTTTTATAAGCCTGGCTCTGACAAGGACATGCTCCCTCTGGAGGAATCTCAACTATATAAAGAGGTATATTATTATGTATTTCATTCATTTACTAATTTTAAATATTAGCAACAACATCATCTTGTTGATGAGTACCTACTTCATCATCAGTAAATAACATAATACGCCTTGACAAAATCCCGCAGGACTGGCTTGGACTGAAGCAGTTGAACGATTCTGGAAGACTTCACTTCCTCTCTTCTGAAGGGGACCACTTGCAGTTTTCAAAGGACTGGTTTATGACAAACATTTTAACTCCTTTCTTAGCCAAAAAATGACTTTTTTTGATACAGGAAGATTCTCGACAGGATGATACAAGGATATTGTAAGTAATTAATTGCCCTCGTCACAAACTTTATACACTTTCAAATGAAGATAATGTATCAACTTTATTCTCGAGGAACATTGTTCAAGTTTATTTCTAGGACTAAAATTTTAAACATTAAAATTACTTTTACCTATTTTATTTTATAATTCTACTTTTACGTTTTGTTCCGTTGCTTTGTAAAACGAATGATTTCAAATCAACTTGTGTAGTAGCACAGGAAAAGTTAAAGTGCGATTTTTGAAAAGTTACAACATTATTTTTAAAAGTAATAGTGGTAAATATTTTAATACCGACAGATGCCTTCCAATTGTTTTTTTTCAAGTATTTAGCTCCCTATACTCTCGATTTAAATGCAAACAGCGCTCAAGTCTTCACATTTTGGTAGATGATTCATAACAAGATTTCGCACTTTTGCCATAGCTTGACCTGTGGTAATATCTGTAAAGAATTTTTTCATCTTTTCGTCGTTCATTTTCCCATCCGCAGTCTCGTATTCATCCTTATTCATGGCTTCAAGGTCAGGAATGTCGTCCGCATTTGCAGACATCATCGGAGCAATAAGTACTCCCATGAAAACGCCATACGCACGGAATTTATCTGCTTCCTTTAAAAATTTACTCCAACTCATTCCGTGCTCTTTGGTGTCAACGCCAAGCTGTTGGGACGCGAAAATAAATTCGCTGTAATACGAAAGAAGTAGATCCTCTTCTCTGTCGTTCAGCACGTCCATTTTGGCACTGTTCATCAAGAAGTAATAGAAATCAATCAAACGGGAGGTCGCTGCAGCCAACTGGAAGTCCAGGAACTTGACGCTTGCTGGGGTCGTCGTAGCTTTCGGATCGTCGTACTTGAACAAAATATTGTTCACCCAGCAGTCGCCATGTGTGATAACGGCGTATTCAATATTGTCAGAGACAAGGTGAAGCATCATGTGGTCAAATTCAGAAGCAGCCAGTTTTCGAAGACGTGACGCCGGCTCAGCTTCGCCCATTTTTTCGAATCCATCAGCTAGGGTTGTAAACGAGTGACTCATAAATTGCTTCTGCATGTCCCCAGTTTTCGAGCCGGGATTGAACATACACTGCGACATCAGGGGATAATCCTTTACGATATCCTCTCTGCTACCAGCGTATTTTGCGAATGAAATGGCATGAAAACGAGCCAAGTCGCGGAGGACGAGGGCACAATGATTGTAGTCCAGTCCGAGAATGCGGTTCCCCATTTTGTACCTATAACACCACCAATACATGGGAGAATTACTTGCTTAATTTTAATGAATTTTTATTATTAATTAGCATGCCAATCTTCGTTATTATGAACTCCTAAGTTTGCTTACCCAGCCACTTTCAAATTTTCCATGGCCAAGTAATCCGTAGACTTGTCCAGGTGGACCGCATAGCAAATGGGCCACCCGGCATAGATATGTTCCTTTGGTACTTCTCTCTCTTTTTGAATGTTGATTAGATCCGGAAAGACTACTTGATAAATAAGCGCCTCCTTTTTGAACACGTTCATTTCATTTATCATCTCTGCCCTCATGGCGTTCCTCGGAATGTTCTTTAGCATCACGTGCAATTTCTCCTGACTCTCTTTCTTGTCATTTTCCAGCTCAATTTCCAAGGCGTACATAACGGACATGTAATTATCCCCAATGTTGCTCCCAGGCTCACCCTTGAAACTGACATATTTTAGCTCCGGCTTGTACCCTTTGACAATCGCTTGGAGCACTTCCGTTGTCACAATCTCCTCCATCTTTGGAGGTTCTTCTGGAGGAGGAGCTTGAGGAGTTGCAGCTCCATCGCCATTGGCCACCCCAGCTTCGTGACCTTCAACTTTAGCATCTGTTGCTGCACCCATTTCTCTAATGTTTAGTGATACTATTAATGCACTGGCCTTCACTTTAAATGAAACTGACTCAAGCTTAATACTGGAAAAAATATAAAACTATCACAGACACAAGTGGCGGTGGTAGAGGTGACTACTGCGACTGTGAACGGTTGGAGTATGAGAGTGAAACTGAAAGTGAGTAATAAGCTCATCATGTATTCCATAAGGACATCGCATCGGTCGGACTTGTAACACTAGCATACATTCAACAAACAACCGCGGACGATATAATTATCTCAAATACTGCATCCCATATTATTCTCCTGCTTGATGAATGGCATTGAGATTTTCGCCAAGCTATTACGTCACTACTGTTCCTGCGTATGAAAATGTACCGTCCACTTGAAAAATGTTTTAGGTACAATACAGCAACTTACTCACTGCCGAAAACGCTTTATAATAATGATAGGATTTTGCATTTGCATTTACACCAAACATATATGTATATTTTTTGCTGGAGGATTTCAGATGCTGCTGCTCTTCAGGTATTTGGATGCAAACGTTACTTTATATATGATATACCTCTTGAGAGCGCTTTTCATTTGACTACAACGAACAATCCATAGACCATAATTATGACAAAAAGCAGGTTTGGGCATGCGAGGAATAATCATTGTGGATATGCAGGTACCTATATAGCTACACACATTATTTAGCTTCATAAATTATATATTACCATGTGATGTTTGCAGTGACTCTGCATCCCTCCTTGCCGTTTGCTTTCTGCCTAGACATCATTGGACCTGTTGCGTTCCACTCACGATTCGCCATGCTGAAAATGCCATAGTGAAGTAGTTTTTGTAACCTGCAGTAGAGTTTTTTAGCGATGGATTTGACATGTAAGTACAAAGTTTGAGAGAACGGAACAACCAAAAAAAAATAATCATGATCGGCAAGGTTGCATTCTCAGTCAGGAATAATAAATATATATATATATATTGGCTCGTCTCATAGGCCCCGACATCACATCCTTCTAACTGAATGAAGTACCGAGAGCTTCAATATTCTACACAGTTGCATAATATTGCATTGGTTGGTATTTAGGTATGTAAACCTAAACATGCAATATATTATGAGCAAACTAGCATCATCATCTAATTAAAAATAGCCATCTCCATTATTGTTTAATAAATGCGGCTGCTATGAGGACTTTGTAATAATTCGTGATGGACAGAGAGTTTATATAATATACTGGCCGAGTGTGTGTGCAAGAGGACCAGAAAGATAATATTATATAACTAACAGAGGAGCAGCAAGTGAATATTTAATATTGAATGAATGTAGAAAAGAGTTTATAGTATATACCTAGTCTATAGCTATACGCACGCAGACACGTTCAGCAAAAAGCTGGAAAAAAATGTCTCAAGCTGCACACATGATTTCTGTGTGGCTTATTTTTCCTCAGGTACACCACCGATATGATACACGTGTCGAAAATACACGTTCTCGTCGTCTTCTACGTGTCGAATTACATCTGCATACCGAGTTTCAGCTAGCCAAATTCTATTCGAGGACATTCTTTTTCACCAATTTTAATATGTATATTTACTTAACAAGTTGTTACGTTATGGCAATAATACAGTAATAAACATGTGAAATGCTCATCGCTCATCCCATTTCCATACTGAAAACTACATAATATACAAATCATATATTATATCCTATTTGACTTGTTTGAATCCTAATCTGAAAATGCAGGTACTTCGGTCAATAAGGGAAGTGATAGTTCTTCTGACAGATTAGGGATTACCCGTTGTGATTTAAACAATAGATTATGTCGGAATGTTATGGAAACTATTATTGAAAATGATTATCGGCTAAAATTGGAAGCAAATTTGTCGGCCAGTGAAGCGATCAGGTTCTAGAGTAGCTTTGTTACAATTTACAGCAGTATATAAACGCAAACAAATGAATTATATTTATGTACATCCAAATGCTCTTTATGAACTACTTTTTCATGTAAATATTTACAGTTTACAAATGACAGACAAATCCTCACATTTTGGCAGATGATTCGTAACAAGATTTCGCACGCTTACAACAGCTCTTTTCATGGTAATATCAGGAAAAAACTTTTTCATGTTTACTTCTGAAGCCTCATAATCTTCCTTGTCCATTGTTTCCATATCTGGAATGTCGTCAGAATGGGCGTTAATCACGGGAGCAAGAAACAGACCCATAAACACACCATACGTTCGAAATTTATCTGCTTCCTTCAAAAATTTAGTCCAACTCATTCCGTGCTCTTTGGTGTCAAGCCCGAGCTGTTGAGAGGCAGCAGTGAATTCGCTGTAGTATGTAAGGAGTAGGTCCTCTTCACGCCCGTTCAGCACATCCATTTTGGCACTGGTCATCAAGAAGTAGTAGAAATCGACCAAACGGGAAGACGCTGACGATTGTTGGAAGTCGAGGAACTTGACATCTGCGGGGGTTGTAGCCTTAGGATCGTCATATTTAAGGAGAATATTGTTAACCCAGCAGTCGCCATGTGTGATAACGGCGTGTTCAATGTTGTCAGAAACAAGGCGACGTATGATGTTAAAGTCACAGTCGGCCAGGCTAACTAGTCGGGAAGCCGGCTCCGGCTCACCCATTTTCTCAAAGGTTTCAGCTAAAAATCTAAATGATGCTCTCACAAACTCCTTCTCCATTTGCCCAGTTTTTGTTGCGGGGTGGAACATGTTGTTTGTCAGGAGGGGATGCTCTTGTAAAATGTTCTCCCTATTTCCGCCGTACTTTGCGAAAGATGTTGCATGAAAACGAGCCAAGTTTCGGAGAACCAGTGCGCAATGATTGTAGTCCAGGCCGAGGGCACGATTCACCATTTTGTACCTGCAAAAAAATAAAACAAAAATTGGCAAAAGCCGTTACGGAAAATATATACGTATTGTGCTTGCTAAGCTAAGCTTGTCAGTGTCACTTCCCTTTTGCTTATTAAGCTTACCCTGCCACTTTCAAATTTTCCAAGGCCAAATAATCCGTGGAATTGTTCAGGTGGACCGCATAGCAAATGGGCCACCCGGAATACACATGTTCCTTTGGAACGTCTCTCTCTTTTTGAATCTTGATTAGATCCTGAAAGACTTGTTGATACATAATCGCCTCCTTTCTGAACGCGTTCATTTCGTGTATCATCTCTGCTCGCATGACATTCCTCGGTATGTTCTTCAGCATGACGTACAATTTCTCGGGAGCTCCTCCTCCATTTCCAGCGTCTAACTCAATGTCCAAGGCGTAAATAATGGACATGTAATTATCCCCGAGACTAGTTCCAGGTTCGGCCTTGAAATTGACCAACTTTAATTCTGAATTGTAGCCATTGATAATCGACTGGATGACGTCGGGTGTCACAATCTCTTCAATCTTTGGAGGCTCTTCTTCTTGAGATGAACCTTCTTCAGCACTTGCAGGTCCATTATTTTCATTACTGGCTGCTCCACCTCCATTAGGGACTACTCCATTGCGATGTTCCTGAAATTCATTGTTCACTACTACTTCCATTTTTTTATTATTGCTTTCAATTAGGATGATGATGTGGTGGACGTGGTGACTGCCTTTCTGGTCTGAATGAAACTGCTCCAATCGAGCCAAAGACTGCAAAACTTACTACTACCACGAGCTAGTTAGCTTACAGATGAGCCTGAACGGCTGATGGTGATGTGTCACAACGAAACTGAATGCAAGTAATGTAAACCTGTTTGCTGAAGGTTTGATGAAGGTCAAGGATCAGGTAATTGGCTATCCGATAACCGATAAAGGAGCATATTGATGGTACGCAAGCGAGGTGTGTGTTGTGCGGAGAACAACCGCTTATATTGATTTAACCTATAACTACGGTTAATCCAAAACAAAACAAAAACAATCCAAAACCATTATTATATGAAAAAAGGTACGGCAAGGTAATGCAATAAGTATTATGTGATTGCAGGTTGCAATGGCACATGATGCAATTCATTCATTTTGCACACAAGCTCAAGTTTATATACATAGTTTCTGAGAATTTATCATGCTAATCCTTGTGATACATGCCATTTTAGCTGGTCTTTGCAAATAAATCTTTGCTTTGTATGCAAGTTTCCCTTTGACACTTAACGACCAGTCTATCTTGCTTTTCAGTTCAAACTAATCTTGCTCAAGTACATGCATTTATTTTGTTGTACTTCATATGCAAATTCCTGTTGCATGCATTTTGAAAAGACGACTGGCTAATCGAGTGGATGGATGGAAACTTATAGGTATCTTCATTTTTCATGTTTAATATTGTGGTTTTTGTTACTTTTCGTCTGTCACCATGTCTACTGTTTTAGGACACTTGCAATTACTTACAATGAGTGAATGCAGTAAAATGCCACACATAACTGGTGTTTCTAACTTTTTAAAAGTGGAGTATGCAGAAAATGCAGCCTTATCCAACAAGGAGAGAGCCGATAGCTGGTTTGTATGTAAACAACCCTCATTTGCTGTTAACGTAACAAGTTGAAAATCCAATGGCAGTCATAATTAGAATACATATTAACATAGGTATACGCATACCACGACAAAGCCAAGCTAATTGAATAAATTATGCCGTCAGTAACTGAAATCTTACCTTCTGCAATGACGATCATTTTGCATCTTCGCCTACAAGATTTGTCAAATAAAATAAGTAAAAGCATAATAGTGGTCCATAAATGTATAAAAAAAAGTTATTTTTGACCGGTATCCGTGGCAGTGTCGGCTGGTGTTTGGCGTAGGTAATTTTTAAAATTTCATAAACTTCAAAAATAGTATGAGTATCCCATGAATGTGAATTATGAAGACTGATATGCATACGTTTATACATTTACTAGTAATAAGTTTCTAAACCTTACATTTCGTCAATTTTTGCACTTGCATAAAATTTCTTTTGATAGAAAAATCCAATCATTGTTTCATCCAGTGTATCACTTTTTGCTTTTATTTTACTACATACTTTCGACTTTCGACTCGATAGAGCAACTATATACTAAACATCATCTCGTCATAATATGTCATTCCACACATTTCGTAAATTTGCAGAACATCATTGTGTGCACAGTCTATGTCAAACATTGTTGACTTACTATATCAAGATCATTCACGTAGACTTTTATTATTATTCCTGTTATCCTAAAAGTTACGACGACGGGACAGTAGAGGAGTTCTTTTTTTTAGTAGAAACTATACAAAAAACAAAACTTACATACAACCGACAACCACCTGACCAGCAAATAAGAAAACTTGCTGAACCTATAGGGAAGCATGCAACTCAAGATTCTTCATTTAATTTATCATATGTAGGAAGTGTTCCATATGATTTCCGAGCTGAAAACAACAAAAATTAAGCACATCTAAACCGATATTCTCCTCCTCTCTATCAGTATCATTCTCTTGGAATTTGAGAAGATCAACCAAAAACTGTTTAAACACATTTTAAATAGTAGTGTGAAGCTGAGCAGAAAATCACCCGGTTTATCATGATAAAGTGTATAATATATATATGCCACAGATTCGACATAATCATCCCGATTTTATATTAGCAAAAACAGTACAATATTATAAACAAATACTATTTAGAGACAAAAAAAACCATGTAATATTATTGCCAGGCAGAGAACTGACGAAAAGCGCTAACATATAGAAACGACGAACGACATATTTATCTAGAACATGTAACACGGATTCATATCATGTGGTGACAACCCAAAAAAGTGTTTAAGTAGAACAGGAAACATTTCCCTCAGCTTTGTAAGATATTGACGACATCACGATGGATAAAGCGGAGCAGGCTGATACCCCCCAACGAAACTACCATTGTTGCTGTGTATGGACGAGTCCCCGTCAACACTGAACAGAGGTTCCTTCCTGTCCTCCTTGACTTGATAGGCAGACCTGCCGCTAATCTTTTGAATCAGCATTAAAACCACGGGAAGTACTGGAGTCATTATGGCCACAGCAACTGGCATCACTGGAAGAAAAAATAAATTAGAAATGAGGTTGGTAACAAGCGTCTCCAACTGTAAGAACTCTGTTGTTAGCTTGGGATGAAAAAAATCAAAAATGTAAACTGAAGCTGAGCTTGTTTGTACCTGTAGTGAGATCAGAATCCGGTTGGGGCAGAGAAAATCGCAATGCGAATATGGCCAACCCTGTGTTTTGAACACCAGTTTCGATACCTATGGCAATCACATCCCTCCAATTCTGGCGCAGAAGGAAGGCCGTCCCTCCACCAAGAATGTATCCCAACCAAGGAAGTAGCATTCCAGAAAGTAGAATCTACATAAAAATATATATGGATTAGTTGTAGAGGTAGGTTAATACATTGGCAAACAACGTTA